>JAVJIF010009342.1:0-151261 GCA_038442645.1 Agave tequilana | reverse complement strand
AGAGAGAGTTAGAGAAAGTGGATCAATCGCAAACACCAAGATATGTTTCGAGGTTCGAGCACACAGCTCTACGTCCCCGCCTTCACACAGAAGGATTTTCACTAACTCGTCCACACAGGACTTCCCACACAGGGAACCTCCACTGAGGATTTGGGTAAATACAATCGGGAGTACACAACTCCTCTCTCAAATACAAATACAACCTCTACACTTAGAGGCAAGGCACATCAACAAATCACCTTTACACTTAGAGGGATAGGTACTTAGCCAAACAAATATCAACCTCACACTTGAGGGATAGGGCTCAAAGTCACACAAACACAATTACCTCACACTTGAGGGATTCCAACACAATCTCCACCTCTCACTAGAGGGAGCCAAATACCACTTCCACAATCACCTTACACTTGAGGGATATCAACGCTATCACCTCTCACTAGAGGGATATCACAAAGATGGAAGGTTTACAACTTGGTGGTCTATCTCAACCACAAACCAAATCTTTTCTCACTAAACAAAGATCCTAATAGATAGGATAGATAGATAAGCTCAAGTGTGAGAAATAAAGAGTTTGGAAATCAAAAACACAAAAAATAACTCTTGGGAAAACTTCTAGAATGGATATAAAATGAAGATAAAAAACAATCCCAAAGACTTTCATTTTCTTTGAATTTTCCAACCCTTTTAAAACAAATAAAGATCAAATCTTTAAGCTTAAAAACTCTTTTGAAAACTTGTATTAAAACACTTAAGAAGATGAAAATTTTGGCTCTTAAAAAACTTGTTAAAAACCAATTCCAAATGGGGTATTTATAACCCATTTGGAAATCTGCCCGTTGGCAGCTGGAAAGGGCAAATTTGCCCTTCCAGTCGACCGGGTGGTCGACCGGCCAACGGTCACATTTTTGACCGTTGAGCCCAGCGGTCGACCGTCCGGTTGACCGAGCCTGGATCCAGAGAGCAACGGCTCTCTGGTCGGCCAACCGCCCGGTCGATCGAGCTGATACAGAGAGCAGAGCTCTCTGCCGGTCGACCGGGGTCATTTCCAAAGAGTAGAGGCTCTCTGGCGGTCGACCGTCCTGGTCGACCGGCCCATCAGCCTGGCTGCGTGCACGTTCTGTGCACGTCGATTGATTGGCCCGGTCGACCGACCACTGCTACGGTCGACCGGTCTGGTCGACCGGCAGTCAGCCAGTCCAGCCTAATATGGGATGAAAAACTTGGTTATTTTGACTTCAAATAAATCCCATAAAATCACATATAATTTCACAAAAATCAGTTCTTATTATATCTTTGAATTACAAACATGTGCAACAAAAATTCAACACATATTTCAAACTATTTGATCTATTTTTGTGAGATAGAAATTTTACTTTAAACCAAAATCCGTATTTTCCGAAACTTAGATTTTTGAAATGGAAATCCGATTTTTCTAAAGCACATGTAAATACAAAAATATGATATTGAAACAACTTTGAAGTATATTGTATATGGATAGAATCCAATATACATGAAAGATATTATATCTATATTTTTGACATTAAATTCAAAAATAAGTTTTGTTAAAATACAAAACTCCAAACTCATGAAGTAGACTATCAAATTAAGTTTTTCTAAATAGATGAAGCATATATGTATATAGATCAAATCTAATATATATTAAACCATGTAAACTTGTTTTGATTCAATCTATTCATGAAAACCAAGATCGGTTAAACCGAAAACCAAAACCAAAACGTGAAACGTGTGTGTTGTGAACTTGAGCATATCACACTATCTAATCTTTACAAAAGATCTAAACTAAATCTTAACTAAACAAGCCGAAACCTTCTTGTCTCCAAGCCGACTCGATCTAAACCTGATTCCTCGAGCTTTACTCCAACCGAGTGCTAGATATGAACTTTGACGCTCGAGCTCTTGAATCACCATGTGAAAACTCCAAAACACCTTTGTTGAAGCTAATCACATACTAATAACTTGATCAAATATCTGAAACTAAATATCACAAGATTATTAGTAAATTATAACTACATGAGTTAATCATCATCAAAACTAGAGTGGAAGGCCTCTGGGCCAACATAATCAAGTATTTTAAATACTTTTGTCCCATGCATCAAGTAGGAAAAAATTGGACGGCCTAAATAGTGAGTCGGTTAGTTTAATGGTGTAGAACATTTGAAATCTAACAAAAATTGGTTTGGAAGAGTTTTTAAATGTTTAGATCATGATAAAAAGGCCGGATCGAGAATTTGTATGTCTAAATACATAGATCTAACCAACTAGCTCTTTACGGCTATCTATTTTGCGTCGCTTGATGGATGGACAAAAAGTAATCAAAAAACTCGATTTTTTATTTTTAGTTACTTTAAATAATATAAATCAAGTTCAACGGAGTGGATCTTATATTTGAATGTCGGAAGTTGATATTTGATTGGGATGGATTCGGACTCGAATCCTTCTGAAACTAAAAACACGCGAGCACACACATGCTGCGCAATTCTATGCTTAAAATTTATTATTGTTTCTTATAACAAAGCAAAAGCACTCCTTTATAAATCAAAGTTCCGCTCTTATATACAAACACACAAAACTTAAAGGAAAAAAAAAGAAAAGAGGAAAGAAAGAAACACAAAGCAAACGAAGAGGATTATATATTTCTGTGATTCTTTTCATTAAACTCTTATTAATAAAACACGGGAATCTTCAAAGTTCACTGTTTACTCTAAAAGTAAAAAAAAAACACAAAGCAAATACCAGGCGTCTCTTTTAACTGCTCCACCAACTCCCAACAATTCTTGCTGCATTTTCCTTTTCTTGTGGTCCAAAAAGAAACAAATCTAGACTTAAATCACGTGGCTGCTTGAACAAATAATAAAAGGGTTTAAAAAAAAAATTTAAAGAAACAAGAAGAACAATTAAAGCTCTCGTAGTTCTTTTTGACACCACCAAACAAAAATGCTTTTAACTTGGAATCTAAATACAATATTATCAAAACAATGATCGTCAAGGATGCCATAATTTCCATGCACAAATTTTTTTTTCCCCTTTTCTACAAGTATCACCTATATGACTAATTGATTGAGATAGATAGCTATGGCCACTACATGACCTTTTACTTTAAATAAAGAACAAGATGAATCAAGATAGTTTCTTAATCTTTAGGAAAAATTTAACATGTAGCATATTAGTTTTTTCATCATTTTTTTATAGTTCTAATGTAATGACAAAAACTCGACGATAATGTTTTTATTCAGTTTTCTTTTCCTAGCAAGAAAAAAAAAAAAAGAGTCTCTCCAATGTGCGCTCCTCAAATCTTTCATAATTTCAAAATTACTTCCCAAATCTTTATAATATCATAATTACTTCTCAAATTCTTTCAAAATTTTCAATTACTCTCCAAATCTTCATAATATCATATCTATTCCTTAAATTCTTTCATATTTTCAAAATTATCTCTCAATTATCTTTTATGAAATTTGAAATTCCAAAAATACTCTCCTCCTCCATAACGCCTCCTTCTCCTCCTCCTCTGTCAGGCCTTTTGTGCCAGCGCCTCTGCATCCTCCTCCACCGCCTTTGCCTCCTCAGCCGGCGCCCTCCTCCGCCACCACCCACTCCTCCATCGCTGTATCATTGAGCATCAAGGCAGTGGGTATAAGGCAGGAGAGAGTTTGTGGGGTATTGGAGTAATTTTAGAAATTTGAAAGAATTTGGAGAGTAATTCTGATATTATGAAGATTTAGGGAGTATTTTTTGAAATTATGAAAGATTTGGAGAGTACATATGAAAAAAACCCTTAAAAAAAGCAAGAGATCATGTCTCGGTCCACCAAAAAAATCCGAGTTTTAGAGTTCTACTGTAGTGACAGAAATGTTAAAAACAGTGAGCATCAAGATAATCAATTATTAAAGAAATATTGATTCTCTTCAACATAGAACTTGAATGAGTCCCTTTCCAATTTTAGGACATTATAAAGTTCAATTAGTTTTTACTTTGCTCTTCTTTCAACAGCTAGACTAAGGGATCATAGTTGACAAGTTAAATGCCAGTTTGCATGCAGGACAATTCAAATTGGGTGATGCATCATCCCAACAAATTCAACATATACCAATTTAATGAACAAAGAGTACCCCCTTTTTTTTTTAAATTTATGCATTGATTCCAGTTGCATCTAACTCTTTCACGCTGATGAATTTGGGGAAAAGAAGACAGCTCAGTCCAACAAAAGTTTCAACAGCTGAGCAGTTGCCTTGAGCTTTCTGAAATTTTGAGCTTGGAATAAAGATCAAAGAACCCACACACTGATTGCTTCTTTCTCTGCTTGATTTCCTTCTTCTGCCAAATCTCACACTGCAAAAAGCAGAGCAAATGCCTGTCCACATCCACTTTCACAGGGTACAAGGACTTTTTATTTGTAGGGTCACACCATATCTGTTGAGGTCTATCGAGATGTTTCGTTAAGAACTTTTTAATTAATAAAACACGAGAAAAATTATAAGCAAGGAATATTTGTGCCTCCTTTTGCCTCTAAGCAGAGACCAACTCTAGTGTAGTTTGTTGGGAATACTGTCAGAGTTTCAATGCAAATATTAAAGTTTTGTCGTAAAATAATCACAAACACATCAAGCACAAATAAACGAGAAAGAAAGCGAGAAAACGCAGATTTAATGATGTTCGGCAATTGCTTACGTTCTCGGGACAAAAAGAGAGAAAGATCTTATTCAAATCAATCAATTCAAGGTACGATCAATGGGGACAATATCCCTCTTTATATATAAGTAGGGAGCCCGCGAAGAAAAGTAAACTAACAGCTTTAAATTCGGATCAGAAACGAACTCAGAATCCGACTTGAAAATCACCCAGAACACATGTTTGTTTCAACTAGGAGGGCATGTCTACAGTCACAACACACAACTCTCGGGCTGCTGCTGCCGACAGCGTGGGGGGGCCTGTCGATAGACTGAGCCAAAGCTGCCGCAGGGCTGTTGACAGTATGTATAACTCCACTTTGTGTATCTGCATATCTAAGTATTAGCTTTCGACAGCACCCAGACCTATCGACAGCACCTAGACCTGTCAACAGCGGTTCTCTGCTCCAGTCTTGTACTGCTGCTATTGCTATCAGTTTGGGTTAAAATAAAAAACCTACCAACTAGATTTTTATCTTCTCCCCATAATTCTCAAACTAAGTAAAGATTTATCAAATCTGAGCCGAACACAACGAATCACCATGTCGACTCAGCTGGGTTGCACTAATGTGGTTGCCTACGTACCCCCTGCTCTGGAGACCATACCATCCGCATTTCATCCAAACGAGCTTCATTGAATTCAAACAACTGAAAGGAGATGGAGTAACTTCTTACAATGCTCGAATTTTACTCTCGGAACAACCTTGGTAAGCATATTAGCGGGATTCTCGTTCGTGTGAATCATCTTTAACTCGATGTCACCCTCATCAAGAATCTTCTGAAAAAGTAGATTCTGAAGTCAATGTGCTTCGTCCTTACATGATAGACCTGATTTATTGCCAAATAGATAGCACTTATGCTATCACAGTTGGTTTTCAATAGATCCTAATCAATCCTCAAATCGTCAAGCAACCCTTGAAGCTAAATTACCTCCTTCATAGCCTCTGTCATGACCATATACTCGGCTTTCGTAGTAGACAATGCAACAGTGGAGTGCAGAATAGAGCACTAATTCACTGGTGCATGAGACAATGTGAATACATACCCTGTCAAAAATCGACGCTTGTCAAGGTCTTCCGCGTAATCAGAATTGATATATCTGATACACTTTTGCTTACACGTAGTATCCTTTTTGAACACAGAATCAACATCTATGGTACCTTTGATGTACCGTAGAATCTACTTCATTGCCTTCCAATGACCCTATGATGGAGATTTTCTGACACAATTCATCGAGCGATTGATTTTGCACCATGGGAAAGAAGTAACAAAGAGATTCACACAACAAAAAGCAAGCTAGGAGACATGATTTTTATGTGAAAACCCAATTTTGAAAAAACTACAAGGAAAAGGGGAAGAATTCACTATTTTGAGAGGTTACAGTGAACTCAGTAGAGATATACTTTGTTTACAATCTATTTTCATCTTTTCCTTGGAGGGTTCAGTGTATATATGGTGGAGATTTTCTGACAAGATTGATCAAGCGATCGATTTTGCACCACAGGAAAAAAGTAATGAAGAGATTCGCACACAAAAAGCAAGCTATGAGACATGATTTTTACATGAAAATCCAATTTAGAAAAAATCATAGAGAGGAGGAAAAGAATTCATTTTTTTTGAGAGGTACAGTGAACTCAGCAGAGTTATACTCTGTTTACAATCTCTTCTCCTTTTCTCTTTGGAGGGTCCAGTGTATATATATCCTACACGTTGTAACAAAAGTGCAGATATCACGAATCTCCAAAATAGCAGGATTTACACATTGGGATTTCTTCATAACTACACAGATTATCCCATTGATTGTTGTGAGTGATCCACGCTGCCGACTGTAACCATCTGCGAGCAAGAGTTGTTGCAATGTTCAAAATGTGGGATGATCTGGTGGCGTAACTGACTCCGTGAATCATAGGAGTATTACTAGCTGAATTGAATCAATGAGACCGACTGCTCTTGGTGTCTCACTTGGAGGAGAGGAGTCGTCTCGGAAATGGTCTTGAGAAGGTACTCGAAGTATGAGAATGCTCAAGGCGGTAGTGCCTTCGGAAGGGGGGATGACCTCGGGAATGACTAAGTGATGCTCGAGAGAATGATCTACGGGAATGTCTTGTCGTCTGCCTCAGGCGGTCCTGATAAGGCTTGTCATCTGCTTTGGGGGTCCTGATAAGGCATGACATGTGGAAAAGAATGGACGACTAGTGAGCTGGTTAGTTTAACAATGTTGAACATTTGAAACTTAACAAAAATTGGTTTGTAGGAGTTTTTAAATATTTAGATCATAATCAAATGGCCGGATCAAGAATTCGTATGTCTAAAGATATAGATCTAACTAACTCACTACTTTCGGCCGTCCATTTTGTGCTGCTTGATGGATGGGTAAAAAGTATTCAAAACACTTGATTTTTGATTTATAGATACTTGAAATAATATAAATCAACTTCAACGGAGTGGATCTTGTATTCAAATGTTGGAGGGTTATATTTGAGTTGGAATGATTCAGGCTCAAGTCCTTTTGGAAGGACACAAATCTATCTCTCTCTACACCCTCCCCCCCACACACACACATACACACACCCCCCCACACATATAGAGCAAGGTTACAATATACATATGTGTAACTAAGTAAAGTTACACACACCATTTTTAGCCACAAAAAATTTTACTTGGTGAAATACAAACAAATATTAGGGTGAGTGATCCCCACAAGGTGTTTAAAAAATATTTTTGTGTGGTGGAAAAGGGTGTGTATAACTTAACTTAGTTACACGTATATGAATTATAACTCTAACCAATATATATATATAGGGGTTACTGTACTTCAGCCGACGGCTGAGAGAGTTTCTCAGACCGCGGTGACGTGGCTGAATATATGTCACAGATCGGCCCCAGAGTGTAGGCGCCCAAAAAAACAAAAAAATCCCGCCTAAACATTCGTGAATCAAAATGATAAAAATACCCCATAAATCCCGCCTAAACATTCGTGAATGAAAATGACAAAAATAATCCATTTTAACTTCTAAACTTCCATAAACTCATCCACAAACAAAAATTACCTAAAATAATTTTCATTGAATATATCTACAGTTATAAAATTCGTCATTCTACTACATCGAAAATATAATAGAGAAAAAATTGGATGAACATAATGTGAAATAAACAGAAGCATGCCTTCTGTAACAGAATTCTCACCGTTTTACAAATTTCGCGATCATAGTCGCAGTCATAACATAATAAAACTTTCAATCATTGCGACCGACCATGGTCGCAGACTTAATAAAAAATAACTTTCAATTTTAAATGACGACTGCGACACTAGTCGGAGTCATAGTATAACAAAAACTTTTTATATCACGCATGACCATAGTCGCATTCCTTATAACATAAAAAATAACAGACGAAAACATATTATCATACAGCACTGCGACCAAGGTCGCTATCTTTTTTCAGCACTGCGACCAAAGTTGCAATCTTTTTTCGCATGCCTTATGTAAAAGATTTTATAATTTTACAAGGTAGTTTAGCCATGCGACCCTGCGATCAGTTGGCGTATATGACATCTTATAAAAATACTATATTACTTACACTGAATTTAATGAAGTAATTAATAATCTATCTACCATGATACAACAACAGTCTAGAAAAAAGAGATGCACTAATGTTAATCACGATAAAGGAAAGATGTGCACCTACGTAATCTAAAGATATAGGCAAAACATTTTATAACAAGTTTATTTGTACTTCACGTAGTAAACCTCTGAAAAAAAGGAACTCTTCGGATTCTCCAGCCATAACTCTTCAATTAAATATTTAATTTTTTTACCACTTCTAATCATACTCAACCGTCAACTATAATAATTATTATTACTATTCATGTTCTTTCACATTATTGATCTTTATATAGTGCTTGTAACTAATATATTATCTCATATCTAAAAACTATATTTTTGCTCCTTTTCAATTTGATTTCAAAAACTTCCAGAAAAACAATTCATTCTTGAATCATGTCTTCCTCATCTTCTTCCTCTGAACACTCAGAATTCAACTTCAATCAATCCCCCACCGGTCCTCTTCTTCAGGGTATTCTAGTGAATCTGATACCAGTCTGGAATCTGATACCAGTCTAGACTTCACTCCTTTTGACTATCTCACTACATCAAATAATATTTTAACTGATCCTCCTATTCATGATGATGATGAAGTTTTCATGTGGGTTAGTGAGGAGGACATTATTCCTCTGCCACTTGACGGAGGCATGCTTGATGAAAGCGTGTCCTCTGATGCTATAGGCTCGCTTTCTCGCAACGGATCGGACGAAAGCTTGATAGAGCCGATCCATTCTGGGAGTTTATCGATGAACCAAAAAAAACCTCAAAAACAGGAAGATGATGAGGAAATAAGTGATGAACAGGAAAACCAGGAGAATGAAGACGAATCTGCTTATGATGGTGATGATGACGAGGATTAGGATTTCCTGATCTTCTGATATTCAACGTTATTTTGTCTTCTCTTAAAAGCTTTTAATGCTCTTTTTTTGTAAGGTCTCTTTCTCACCATATTATGTTATAAATAAAAGGTCTCTTTCTCACCATATTATGTTATAAATAAATTTACTTCTATCTGCAAAATAATCTTTCACATTTTTAAAATACATACAAAGTATACCGTATAGGTATTAATTCTGCATCTTATCTGAAATAATGGTCGCAGTACTCATATTATAGTTACATATGAAACTGCGACCACGGTCGCTGTCCAGTCATAAACAGTTTGATAGTTTTGCATTCAATAAAGTTATAAACAGCTCCCATGGTCACAGTCCAAAAATAAATTATATAAACAGATAATACTGCGAACATCATCGCAATCCTCTCAAAATCAGTATATTTCACTGTATATCGCAAATTAGAAAATTGCCACTGTTCTCCTTAAACACTGCGACCATAGTCGCAGTCCTACGATTGCCACTGTTGTTCTTAAACACTGCGACCATAGTCGCAGTCCTACTTCGCATGCAATAAGTTACAGTGAAGATCAAACATATAAAACCATACATAACTGCGACTATAGTATCGCTCCTTAGACACCGTTATTACATATAACTTAGCAAAAAAACTAACCAAAAAAAAAATGCTGTCGTGAGTACTGCGACCATAGTCGCAGTACAACGACTTGCTCTCGTTAAGCACTGCGATCATAGTCGCAGTCCTTGTTCGAATTCAATATGTAGAAAAAAATAATAATTTATACATTACATGCGAAAAAAGTAAAACTGCGACTATGTTAAAAAATCATTAAATTTCAAATCAGATAACAAAAAAAAAAAATAAAGAAGGATTCAAATTAGTTTCGTGATTTGATAAAAAAATGTTTGCAGTTTGGCCGCAGTTATAAAAGATAATTGTGACAAAATTGAGTAACGTAAGAAAATATAAAACTATAATAAACTATACAAATCTACTGTCTTTTACAGCAGGGCTATTTAGTAATTTCAACCATTTCGGTAAGCGGGCCGTCTTTTCTAGTGTGGCTAATAATGTGACACGACACCGCGGCTGAGAGGGTCTCTCAGTCGTCAGCTGATATACATTTTTCTCATATATATATATATATATATATATATATATATATATATATATATAGAGAGAGAGAGAGAGAGAGAGAGAGAGTGTAACGCCCCGATCCCACGGTACGGGGACGTCACTGCGACGTATATACGCAGGTCAGAAATACCCTCACGTATATACGCTAAGCATTAGTACAAGCAAGAATCAGAGTACTACAAAGCGTGGTATTCATTCATATGCCAACTTAAGAAGTACAAATTACAAAGTTATCACAGGATATGATATACTATTACACAATACATGTGTCTTATATCACAACCATGTCCAAAAGTATGATTTACAATATGAACACAAGATGCTCACGAGTTGGATGAGGATCCCGTGAGTCGAAGAGAAAAGTCTGGCACGAGAGAAACTGAACTAGTCGGCCTGCTCAACAAGGAAAGCTTGATCTTCTGTGGACGGCTCCACTTCAATCCAAGCTCCGGAACCTGAACATACAAATTCAAGGGAGTCAGGACCTCCCAAACAAATGATCAGGTTACAGCCGAGTGGCAAAGAGACAAGAGCAGGAGAGTTGGAACAGTATAATAAATATTCAGCCAGCAAGTAATGGAAGCATAACAATTTAGAGTTGAAAAGACGTAGTACAAGTTTAGGTTACGGCTCTATGAGACTAGTACCTCGAAGGAATAATCCAAACAAGGAAACCCTCATCTATATACCTTTATCTCATGTCACCGTAACTCAAGCGCATACAACGGATCCACAGTTAGCGTCTTTTATTATTATTACTTGTCTTACTTTGATATCTAGCTATGTGAACTAGCGTCCCAGCGCACATAGATCCATATCCTAGTAAAGCAAGGTTGTTATTGGAAACCAGCGGGGGTATCAATGAACTATGTTTACAGTGGGTCCCGTGCTTGCCCGGGACCACGGTCCAGGGTGTTCCGTTGCTTGGTGACGGAACCAGCCGCAAGGCCTATCAGGAGGGACTTATGTATGCCCTTTATCATGATGGTATCAGGAAGAGGGAGCCAGCACTCCCCTCGGTCGCCTGGAGGCCCACAGGTCAGACCGAATATTTAGTTGCACAACATACCTAACACCACTGTAAACACGAACATATATTGATAGCCGCATGTTTTCCCCCGACCCGATGTAAGTTGTCTCATTTATGAGTTCTTTAGATAATTATAAGATTCGAGAATGAACAGGAGCAAGTCAGGAGTATTAGGAGTACAATTCGTACTATCATGTAAATCAAGTTGGTAAAGCATGATGTCCGGTTATCATTCCCATTATCGTGATAATTATAAGAGTCAAGTGTATCATGCCTGGTATCAAGAGATAGCATGACAAGAGGTGATATTCGTCTGGGAGTAGCAGACGCGAAAATAGCAGACGCGGGGTTCGCATCGCAAAGGTGCCGCAAACGCGAGGTCTGCGTTCAAGTCAGGACGCGAGGTGAACGCGGACGCGGACATGGGTTCTGCGTCGCGTTAATGCAAGAAGAACCTCGACATGGGCATAGCAGACGCGGGGCTCTCAGACGCGGGGATCGCGTCACGAAGGTATCAAAACGCGAGGCTTGTGACCTGCGTTTAAATCAGGGCATGAGGAGAACGCGGACGTGAGTATAACTCCGCGTCATGTCAATATAAATAGAACACAGACGTGAGCTTTAGCTTTGCGTCGCATCGATATAATAACGCGAAGGCCGCGTTAAGGAAAATGCCTAGACGCAGGAGGTAACTCCGCGTCTAACAGTACAGCCACACCGCACGACATAAAATACAATAATAAAAGTGAGTTTACAAGTCCATGTCTTGGCAAGTAAAGTTACTCGCCTAAAAACGTTCTTATGCGTCCAGCGTTCTGGGAGAGTCCTTGTTCAAGTTATCGCAACTTATCACCAAAACGATTACCCGGAATAATCGCGAACGATTACCGGAATAACCTACGGCGATGTCGACAACTAAGAAAACCCGGCCCCAATCCTAAAAGGGGGGAACCGGCCTTAGTGTCTTATCGATGATGAAGGAGAGCACGGCCCCAATCCAAAGGAGGTGGCCGGCCTCAAGAAGATGATGGTGTGGTGGTGGTAGTTTGGAGAAGGTGAAGGCTTTGGTGGTGTTTTGGAGTTAGTGTTTGGTTTAATGGAGTTGAAGGAGGAAGGAGATGAAGGTAGGAGGTTGTAGTGGTTGTGGTTGTGGTGGAGATGAAGGAGGAATTGGTGAGGGTGAAGGCTTCTCTTGGTGGAGGCTAAGGCTTTGGTGAAGTGAAGTAAAAATGAAGGAGAAAGGAGAAGGAAGTGTTTATATAGGATTTGGATTTGTAAAGGAGATGTAAAAATGGAAAAGAGGGGGGTTTATTTGTAAAATGGGAGGTGAGGTGGCTCTCTTTCCGACCTTGGTGATGGGAGAGGGATTTGAGTGTTTTGGGATATTTATTTTGTTTGGAGAAGATATTTTGTTTTTGGTGGAGAAGATATTTTGGTGAAGATATTTTGTGGAAATTTGGTGGAAGGAAAAAAGGAAAGAAAAAGGAAAAAGGAAAAGAAAATGAAAAGAGGAAGATATTTTCTTGGAAGAAAAAGTGGAAATAATTGGAGTGGTGGATTCCCGGGATTCGGTTGCGGATGCGGAAATCTTTTGGAAAAATACCGAAATCGTCCCGAAATCAAGTATCTCGGGAACGACTCACAAAAATTCTCAAAAATCGAGAATATTATACTAAGACTCCTGGTGAAATTCGTTTTAAGAAATTATTTATCATTTTGAAATTAAAAATCCCGGATACTGGCCGATACCGACTCCGGTGGAATTTTCATAAATTCATAAAATCCTCAGAAAAAGTATTTAGGTAGGAAATATGATTCTAAGAGGAAATGTCTAAAGACTCTTCGAGAAATTCCAATCTGTCTGTAAATTAAAAATCCGGAAATCGATCAGCGGTACTGGTCGACACCGGTTTTGAAGATTTTCAATTTAATTCGAGAAAATTCCAGAAAATCCTAGAAAATATAAAATATTAGAAAATGATATTTAAAACTAAAATCGGTCAAATACAAGAAGTAAATCGAAAAATACGATCGAAAAACTGAATACGCAACTAAGTACGTATTCCGGGAACTGGGTATTACAATTCATCCACCTTACAAAAAATTTCGTCCTCGAAATTTCAGGAAGGGGAAGGTGACGGTAGAGAAGGATCGAGAGAAGGAATTTTACCAACTTAAGTTGTGAATAGTTGAGGATAACGTTCACGGATAACATCCTCTCGTTCCCACGTGGCCTCTCCTGGCACATGCCTATTCCAAGAAACCAACACTAATGGTATTGCCTTATTCTTCAAGGTCTTAACACTTTTATCCAAAATGGCCATCGGTTGCTCTTGATAGGACAGATCTGGTTGTAGTTTCAGTTCGGAGTGATCTAGGATATGATTCTCATCCTTGACATACTTTCTCAACTGTGATACGTGGAATACATTGTGTACTCCGTCTAAAGATGGAGGTAATGCCAATCGGTAGGACACATCTCCCACACGATCCAAAATTTCGAATGGGCCGATGTATCTTGGGCTAAGCTTTCCACGAGTACCGAACCGGATTACCCCTTTGGTGGGTGATATCTTTAAAACACATGGTCACCTGTCCTAAATTCCAATGGTCTTCTCTTTGTGTCAGCCCAACTTTTCTGTCGGCTCTGTGCTGCCCGGAGGTGATCTCTAATGATTCGAACTTTGTCTGTTGTCTGAATTAGGATCTCTAGCCCCAAAGTCTCCTCTCACCGACTTCGTCCCAACAAATTGGTGATCTACATTTTCTGCCATATAATGCCTCAAACGGTGCCATCTTGATACTGGCCTGATAACTGTTATTATAAGAGAATTCTGCCAGATGAAGATAGTCTTCCCATGATCCCTTGAATTCAATCATGCAGGCTCTTAGCATGTCTTCAAGAATTTGGATAGTTCGTTCAGATTGTCCGTCTGTTTGAGGGTGATATGAAGTACTGAATTTCAGACGAGTTCCTAGACTTTCTTGGAGACTTTCCCAGAAATGCGATCGGAATCTTGTGTCTCTATCTGATACGATGCTAACCGGAACTCCATGTAGACGAACTATTTCCTTCATGTATTTGTCTGCCAGGACTTCTGTTGTTTGACCTACCCTGAATGGTATGAAGTGAGCTGATTTTGTGAGGCGATCAATGATTACCCAAACTGCATTATTACCCTTAGGACTGCGAGGTAGTGCCGTGACAAAATCCATAGTGATATGTTCCCACTTCCATTCGGGTATCGGTAAGGGTTGTAGAAGTCCAGCTGTTCTTTGATGTTCTATCTTTATCTGCTGACAAACTAAGCACTTGGCTACATACTGGGCTATCTCTCTTTTCATAGCATTCCACCAAAACTGTTTCTTTATATCTTGATACATTTTAGTTCCCCCTGGGTGTATGGAATAGGCTGAACTGTGTGCTTCTGCTAGAATTTTCTGTCGAACTTCTCCTTGGGGAACGCAAATTCTGTTACCAAAGTATAGTGCATCATCCGTATGAATATGGATATCTGTTCTCAATCCAGCTTCTACTTGAGCTCTGAATTTCTGTAATCTGGGGTCTTTCTTTTGGGCTTCTTTAATCTCATTCATCAGGGTTGACTGAATCTGAAAGGTCATTAACTGTCCTGCCTTATCAGTTCCTTGTACTAACATTAAGTCCAATCTTATGATGTCTTGAATTAACTCTTTCTGTTGAGTAATTTGGACTAGCATTCTATTTTCTGGCTTCTGCTCAAGGCATCTGGTACCGTATTGACTTTGCCTGGATGATATTGCAAGTCTATATCATAGTCCGCCATTAATTCAAGCCACCGTCTCTGTCTCATGTTTAATTCCTTCTGTGTAAAAATATACTTAAGACTCTTGTGATCTGTGTAGATTAACACTTTGTCTCCCAGAAGATAATGCCTCCAGATCTTTAGGGCGAATATTACTGCTGCAGCTCTAAGTCATGAGTTGGATAATTTCGCTCATGAGGCTTCAGTTGCCTGGATGCATAAGCTATGACATGATCATGTTGCATTAGTACACACCCCAGGCCTTTTCCGGATGCATCACTGTATATGACCATCCCTCCTCTTCCTGAGGGAGTCCTTAAGATTGGAGCTGTAATGAGTCTTTTCTTTAATTGCTCAAATGCTGCAGTACATTCCTCTGTCCATATATACCTTTCTCCTTTTCGGGTGAGCTTTGTTAACGGGGCTGCAATCTTGGAGAAATCTTGGACAAAGCGTCTGTAATATCCGGCTAGTCCAATAAAACTCTTAATTTCAGTCACTGTCCTTGGAATTGGCCAGTCCTTTACTGCCTAGATTTTGCTGGGATCAACTGAAATTCCTTCTTCTGAAATCATGTGTCCAAGGAAGGCTATACGGTTTAACCAGAAGTCACACTTGCTCTGCTTAGCATGAAGTTGTTCTTGTTTGAGAGTCTGTAATACTATCCTCAAGTGTTCTGCATGCTCTCGGTTGTTCTTTGAATAGATCAAGATGTCATCTATAAAGACAACTACGAACTGATCCAAATATGGCGAGAACACTCTGTTCATCAAATCCATGAAAACTGCAGGGGCATTGGTGACTCCGAAAGGCATAACTAGAAATTCATAGTGGCCATAACGGGTTCTGAATGCCGTCTTCGGGATATCTTCTTTCTTCACCTTTAGCTGATGATAACCTGATTGTAAATCTAATTTAGAGAATACTCGGGCTCCATGTAGTTGGTCAAACAGGTCATCAATCCTTGGTAAGGGATACTTGTTCTTGATGGTAACTTTGTTCAATTCTCTATAGTCGATACATAACCGTTTACCACCATCCTTTTTGTTTGCCAATAGTACTGGAGCTCCCCATGGTGAAGTACTTGGTCGAATTAATCCTTTATCAGAGTATTCTTGCAGCTGTTTCTTTAGAATCTCTAACTCAGTGGGTGCCATTCTGTACGGAGCTTTGGATATTGGAACTGTTCCTGGAATAGTCTCAATGGAGAATTCAATCATTCTGTCAGGTGGGAGTCCTGAAATTTCAGCAAATACTTCCGGGAATTCATCCCAAACCGGTACTTTCTTCTTCTGAATCTCAGCAGTAGCCATCCGAGTTTTTCTCTTGACAGCCTTGGGTTCCCCGTTAAATTGAAATTCCGGCTGACGTGGAATTCTGAACTCAATTCTCTTCTCCCGACAGTCAAGCACTGCATAGTATTTGCTTAGCCAGGTCATGCCTAAGATTACGTCGTACCCTTTGGTATCTAGTACGAGCATATCTATGGCCAATGTTCTGTTACAGAGTTCTACGGGGCAATCAGTACAAACCTTAGTAGATATGACTACTCCATTCCCTGTACTAATCTCCCATTGGTGGTCTAAAGTTTTAACAGGTATAGAATGCAATGCAACAAAATGATCTGAGATGTAACAATGGGAAGCACCTGAATCGAAGAGGGCTAGAACAAGTTTTGAGTGTACCATGATTTTACCTGTTATCACTTCCTCAGAAGCCTCGGCCTCTTCTTCCGTCAAATTGTAAGCTTGTCCCCTTCCACGTCCTGTTGCAGTCTTAACTCCCCTCTGGACTGGGCGGATAGCTTGCTGTGGGGGAGGGGGAAGGGCTCTCCTAACCATTGGTCCCTGGTTCCTCTGTCCATTTGGCCCTGGAAGTGCTGGCAAGGCTTGGTTGGCTATTCCCATTCTTTTATGGGGACAGACTTCTATTGTATGGTCACGGGAACCACATATCAGGCACAACCCATTTGCCCTACGACAATTTTGTTGAGAGTGACCTGGTTTCAGGCAAAAGTGACAAATAGGACCTGGTTGGGCCATCTGGGGTTGGGCCATCTGGAAAGGAGCTGGTCGGAATGGTCGTCTCATTATTGGAGCTTTTGCTGCTCTGAATGGACTTCCTCTCCCCATTTGTGGGAATGGCCTCTTCATGGCCTGGTTCCTTATCAGGTTCAATTTCTTCTTCTCCAGTCCACGCTCCACTTCCCGAGCTATGGTGAGGACTTCGGAATAAGTTTTCGGCTGTTGGGGCATTAAGAAGACTTGAATGTCCATTTGTAAGCCCTGTTGGAATCTACTTGCTCGCTTCTCCTCATCAGTCACCATGTATGGAGCAAAGCGGCTAAGTCTTAAAAATTCCGCGGCATACTCATCCACGGACCGATTCCATTGCTGAAGTCGGATGAACTGTTCTTCCATTTCTTTCTGAGCTGTGGCAGGAAAGAACCTACTATAGAAACTTTTAGAGAATTGGTCCCAGGAGACAGGTTTCTCCAGTCTTGCTTCTTCAGCTAGCCACCAGGTTCTGGCTATATCTTTTAGTTGAATCTTGGCGACCTCTACTTGATTGTCTTTTGGGACTCGGGCTGCGTTCAACAGATCTGTGGTGTCGATCAGCCATTGTTCGGCATCCAATGGTTTCTCTCCTCCTGTAAAAATGGCTGGTTGCAACCGTCGAAAGTCGGATATGTTCCCCGGCCTTTGTTCTTTAGGAGCTGCTAACTCTTGCCGGAAGAGTTCTGTCTGTTGTTGCTGATTTTCCACCATCGTCTGGATAACCCTCAGAATATCGGCATTCTCTCCCGTGGGTCCGTTTGATACTTGTCCTGAGTTGTTACGACTCGTCCTTCTATCCATACTTAGTTGGTAAAAGATGACTGGAAAGAGCTGGAAAAATGGAAGGATTTTAGGACATAAGGGAATGAATCAAGAAGGACTAGATAACTTTGTACATTGTAGTTGGCAATAGCAAATTCCATTAATTTGCTGCTTGATTGTACTATAGGTGTGAGAGCCTAGGCTCTGATACCAACCTGTAACGCCCCGATCCCACGGTACGGGGACGTCACTGCGACGTATATACGCAGGTCAGAAATACCCTCACGTATATACGCTAAGCATTAGTACAAGCAAGAATCAGAGTACTACAAAGCGTGGTATTCATTCATATGCCAACTTAAGAAGTACAAATTACAAAGTTATCACAGGATATGATATACTATTACACAATACATGTGTCTTATATCACAACCATGTCCAAAAGTACGATTTACAATATGAACACAAGATGCTCACGAGTTGGATGAGGATCCCGTGAGTCGAAGAGAAAAGTCTGGCACGAGAGAAACTGAACTAGTCGGCCTGCTCAACAAGGAAAGCTTGATCTTCTGTGGACGGCTCCACTTCAATCCAAGCTCCGGAACCTGAACATACAAATTCAAGGGAGTCAGGACCTCCCAAACAAATGATCAGGTTACAGCCGAGTGGCAAAGAGACAAGAGCAGGAGAGTTGGAACAGTATAATAAATATTCAGCCAGCAAGTAATGGAAGCATAACAATTTAGAGTTGAAAAGACGTTGTACAAGTTTAGGTTACGGCTCTATGAGACTAGTACCTCGAAGGAATAATCCAAACAAGGAAACCCTCATCTATATACCTTTATCTCATGTCACCGTAACTCAAGCGCATACAACGGATCCACATTTAGCGTCTTTTATTATTATTACTTGTCTTACTTTGATATCTAGCTATGTGAACTAGCGTCCCAGCGCACATAGATCCATATCCGAGTAAAGCAAGGTTGTTATTGGAAACCAGCGGGGGTATCAATGAACTATGTTTACAGTGGGTCCCGTGCTTGCCCGGGACCACGGTCCAGGGTGTTCGTTGCTTGGTGACGGAACCAGCCGCAAGGCCTATCAGGAGGGACTTATGTATGCCCTTTATCATGATGGTATCAGGAAGAGGGAGCCAGCACTCCCCTCGGTCGCCTGGAGGCCCACAGGTCAGACCGGATATTTAGTTGCACAACATACCTAACACCACTGTAAACACGAACATATATTGATAGCCGCATGTTTTCCCCCGACCCGATGTAAGTTGTCTCATTTTATGAGTTCTTTAGATAATTATCAGATTTCGAGAATGAACAGGAGCAAGTCAGGAGTATTAGGAGTACAATTCGTACTATCATGTAAATCAAGTTGGTAAAGCATGATGTCCGGTTATCATTCCCATTATCGTGATAATTATAAGAGTCAAGTGTATCATGCCTGGTATCAAGAGATAGCATGACAAGAGGTGATATTCGTCTGGGAGTAGCAGACGCGAAAATAGCAGACGCGGGGTTCGCATCGCAAAGGTGCCGCAAACACGAGGTCTGCGTTCAAGTCAGGACGCGAGGTGAACGCGGACGCGGACATGGGTTCTGCGTCGCGTTAATGCAAGAAGAACCTCGACATGGGCATAGCAGACGCGGGGCTCTCAGACGCGGGGATCGCCTCACGAAGGTATCAAAACGCGAGGCTCGTGACCTGCGTTTAAATCAGGGCATGAGGAGAACGCGGACGTGAGTATAACTCCGCGTCATGTCAATATAAATAGAACACAGACGTGAGCTTTAGCTTTGCGTCGCATCGATATAATAACGCGAAGGCCGCGTTAAGGAAAATGCCTAGACGCAGGAGGTAACTCCGCGTCTAACAGTACAGCCACACCGCACGACATAAAATACAATAATAAAAGTGAGTTTACAAGTCCATGTCTTGGCAAGTAAAGTTACTCGCCTAAAAACGTTCTTATGCGTCCAGCGTTCCGGGAGAGTCCTTGTTCAAGTTATCGCAACTTATCACCAAAACGATTACCCGGAATAATCGCGAACGATTACCGGAATAACCTACGGCGATGTCGACAACTAAGAAAACCCGGCCCCAATCCTAAAAGGGAGGAACCGGCCTTAGTGTCTTATCGATGATGAAGGAGAGCACGACCCCCAATCCAAAGGAGGTGGCCGGCCTCAAGAAGATGATGGTGTGGTGGTGGTAGTTTGGAGAAGGTGAAGGCTTTGGTGGTGTTTTGGAGTTAGTGTTTGGTTTAATGGAGTTGAAGGAGGAAGGAGATGAAGGTAGGAGGTTGTAGTGGTTGTGGTTGTGGTGGAGATGAAGGAGGAATTGGTGAGGGTGAAGGCTTCTCTTGGTGGAGGCTAAGGCTTTGGTGAAGTGAAGTAAAAATGAAGGAGAAAGGAGAAGGAAGTGTTTATATAGGATTTGGATTTGTAAAGGAGATGTAAAAATGGAAAAGAGGGGGTTTATTTGTAAAATGGGAGGTGAGGTGGCTCTCTTTGCCGACCTTGGTGATGGGAGAGGGATTTGAGTGTTTTGGGATATTTATTTTGTTTGGAGAAGATATTTTGTTTTGGTGGAGAAGATATTTTGGTGAAGATATTTGTGGAAATTTGGTGGAAGGAAAAAAAGGAAAGAAAAAGGAAAAAGGAAAAGAAAATGAAAAGAGGAAGATATTTTCTTAGAAGAAAAAAGTGGAAATAATTGGAGTGGTGGATTCCCGGGATTCGGTTGCGGATGCGGAAATCTTTTGGAAAAATACCGAAATCGTCCCGAAATCAAGTATCTCGGAACGACTCACAAAAATTCTCAAAAATCGAGAATATTATACTAAGACTCCTGGTGAAATTCGTTTTAAGAAATTATTTATCATTTTGAAATTAAAAATCCCGGATACTGGCCGATACCGACTCCGGTGGAATTTTCATAAATTCATAAAATCCTCAGAAAAAGTATTTAGGTAGGAAATATGATTCTAAGAGGAAATTTCTAAAGACTCTTCGAGAAATTCCAATCTGTCTGTAAATTAAAAATCCGGGAATCGATCAGCGGTACTGGTCGACACCGGTTTTGAAGATTTTCAATTTAATTCGAGAAAATTCTAGAAAATCCTAAAAAATATAAAATATTAGAAAATGATATTTAAAACTAAAATTGGTCAAATACAAGAAGTAAATCGAAAAATACGATCGAAAAACTGAATACGCAACTAAGTACGTATTCCGGGAACTGGGTATTACAGAGAGAGAGAGAGAGAAAAATGTATATCAGCCTGCGGGCTGAGAGTACTCTCTCAGCCTGCGGTGACGTGGCTCAATTTGTTACCTCACTGACTTGCGGCCCGCTTTTAGGAAGAAGTTAAATTACCAAATACCTCTTTTGATAACTTTCCTTATTGTTTATTATTATTTCCCCCCCTTTTTTTCCGCTCTTTATAGGATTTAGGTTATTTTATATAAATTACTTTTCGCCCTATTTCTTTACCTCTTTTTTGAAAGATCTAGTTTATCCTTTTCAGCCTGCGATAAAATTTTTTCTGAAAATATAAAATCTTTTCAGATCAATTTAATCAGCCTGCGATAAATTTCTACTTATAGTTTAATTTTTTTGTATATAATATAGTCAGAGTCTTTGGTCGTAGTGTACATTTAAACTGCGACCTTAGTCAGAGACTTTGGTCGCAGTGTAAATGGTTAATTGCGACCAAGGTCGCAGTGTTGTTATTGATAAAGATGGCTAGCAACTGTAATGTAGGGTTGCATTATATGGACTGTGACTTAGGTCGCAGTACGTTAAGTAAGTGTTTCCTTTATATTAACATGCATAGCGACCAAGGTCGCAGTGTTGTTTTGGATTAAGACTGTCGCCAGCAACTGTGACCAAAGTCGCCGTGTTGTTGTTTTGGATTAAGTCATTTTTGAATCTAAATGAAAAATGAAAAGTTTGCTGAGGGGACGCGACTTGGAGTCACTCCGAGAGACGCGGCCTGTCATAATGATTTTATGAGATCTTTAAACGTCAAGTCTACATTGACAAACCCGCACCATTCGTTGTTTCCCGAAGCGGTTGTCCACGCGTCGGCTCTTCATTGGGTTTAGGCGTTAATGTCTTTTAATGCCAAACCGACGCTGGCGGTTGTAGACCAGCGTCTTCGACGCTTCTTGAAACGACACTCCACGCGTCAGCCTTCCATTGGACTTCGATAGTCGTGCGATCATTAAAGCCGACGGTTCTGATTAATGAACCATTAATTATGGTTATTATGGGCTGCCTATAAATAGGGCTCACCCTCTCCCATAATTAGACTGTTTTCTTTCGAGAGCAATTGCTCTGAGAATTTCCGCCTTCTTCAGAGTCTCTAACAGGGGCCTGCCTCCATGGATGAAGATGACCCTATGGACGAACTTGATCGATGTTCGTCCACAATGGAAGAAGTCATAGACCTCATCGTCCACAAGGGAAGAAGTCATGGTCCTCGTCGTTCACAAGGGAAGAAGTCATGATTCCTGACGAGGACTTAACCCTCACCAAGATCTCCTCGGACTTGATGCACCAGTCAAGCTTGCTGGTACGGGATGGTCAGAGTGGGTATGGCGGCGGGGGATATGGTGGATATAGTGGTGGGTAGCACTGGATAACCTTCTGGTGGAAGAGATGTTCATCAATGAAGGATCGTATCCCGCCACTTTGGAGGGTCAGGTGGAATCGGAGGATTCTGCTGCCACCAGACCTCAATAACACCACTGCTCTTAGTCAACAAGGGCTCTTTGATGTTTAGTCTTCTTTGTACTGCTGTATTGTAACACTCAATCTTATTATATAAGAGAGCGTTTTGTATCATTTTCACATGCCTGGAGATAAATGCCTGGACATAAATAAAAATCATATTTGTTTTTTTAATAAACTACGACGTTGGTCGCAGTCATGCATTGCAAACAAAACAACTTGGAACAGAGACGACACTGCGACCAAGGTCGCATAAGACTACATTGCAAACAGAAACAACTGCGACCAGGGTCGACACTGCGACCAAAGACTGCGACTAAGCAACTTCTGCGGTGACGTGTCACCTCGTCGCAGTGTTGTTGTTGATTAAGACTAAAGACCAGCAGTTGCGACCAAGGTCGCAGATTATTTTTTAAGACTGCGTTCAGCAACTGCGACCAAGGTCGCAGTGTTGTTTTTGATTAAAAATAAAGACCAGCAACTGCGACCAAGGTCGCAGTTTATTTATTAAGTCTGCGTCCTGCAACTGCGACCAAAGTCGCAACCTTTCATTTTAAAAATTTATACAGGTGAAGTAATATAATTATTAACTGCGTCCATGGTCGCAGTATATTCGTTTAGCGTAAAATATTTAAAATGAAGGTTTGTAACAATTGTACAACATTTCAACCAAGACATAGTAGTAAAAAATGTAATTCACACAATTAATTTTAGAAAATAGATTTATATATATTTAAAAAAAATACAAAATACAATTTTTTAAACTACTAATCCTCGTCATCACCATCGTAATCAGATTCGTCGTCAAGAGTCATGCTTTCGTCTTCTGTATCGCTTTCCGTCTCTTCCTCCTCTTCAGCGACATTCTCCTCTTCGCTTTCTTCCTCTTCATGTTTGTGTTTGGTTCATCAATGAACTCCCAGAACGGGTCGTCTGTATCAAGCTCAGATTCTGACCCGTAGCGAGACATCAGTTCAGAACTAAACATCCAATCATCATTAGATGATTGGCTTCTTTCCGGTGAAGACGGTGGTGAAGACATTTTTTTGAATCTATTTTCCGAACAGTGATAGTAACGAGTTTGAGCAAAAATAACTTAGTATGTTTTTAATCCTTTGCTCATGACCCTTTATATATTTTTAATCCCGGAATTTCAAAAGGTTTAAGATCTCGGACCACGTGAATATCTCTCAAATATATTTTCTACCTTTTCTAAAAATTGTATACTTCCTAGGTGACTGTTCAGTTATCCAAAACAATTTAAAAGTTAATACACTATAATTTTAAATTACTTTGAACTCCAAAACAGTATATTATTGCGACCATAGTCGCATTGGGAACTGATAAATGATTAAGTAACTGCGACCATAAATTGTCAACCGTTAGTCATCAAATACTGTCCTTCGTATAATTTCTGAATGTTTGTCCGATCCTCCTATTAACAATTAAATTGGTTTTTACATATATTATGCGACCATGGACTGCGACTATGATCGCAGTACCACGACTATGGTCGCAATATTTAACGAGAGCGATAGTATAATCACAGTTTACGTATTATTTTATATTCTTTTTGTTCTTTAATTTTGACTGTTGTCTGAATAAGCACTGATTCTATAGTCGCAGTTCACCGTATCTTTTGTCTCAGCCGCCTATAACGTATGAATTATTTTTAATTATTGCATCAGTAGTAGGACTGCGACTATGGTCGCAGTGTTTAAGAGCAGCAGTCGCAGTTTGGATATGTAATTAAAAGAGCTTATAAGTTAATATAGTGAGGAAGAGACCTTACAAAAAATAAAATTAAAATCTTTTAAAAGAAGACAAAATATAATTGAATATTAGAAGATCAGGAAATCCTAATCCTCATCATTATCACCATCATAAGCAGATTCATCGTCTTCATTCTTCTGCTCTTCCTCTTCATCACTTATTTCCTTATCATCTTCCTGTTTTTGAGGTTTTTTTTGTTTCACCGATGAACTCCCAGAATGGATCGTCTCTATCAAGCTCTTCGTCTGACCCGTTGCTAGGAAGCGAGCCTACAACATCAGAGGACATGCTTTCATCAAGCATGTCTCCGTCAAGTGGCAGAGGAATAATGTCTTCTTCACTAACCCACATTAAAACTTCATTATCATCATGAATAGGAGGATCAGTTAATACATTATTTGATGTAGTGAGATAGTCAAAAGGAGTGAAGTCCAGACTGGTATCAGATTCACTAGAATATCCTGAAGACAAAGGACCAGTGGGGGACGATTGAAGTTGAAATCTAAGTGTTCAGAGGAAGAAGATGGGGAAGACATGATTCAAGAATGAATTATTTTTTTGGAAGTTTTTGAAATCAAATTGAAAAGGAAGAACAAAAATATAGTTTTTAGGTATGAGATAATATTAGTTACAAGCATTATATAAAGGTCAATATTGTGGAAGAACGTGAATAGTAATAATAATTGTTACAGGTGAGGGTTGAGTATGGTAGGAAGTGGTAAAAAAAATTAAATATTTAATTGAAGATTTATTGCGGGAGAATCCGAAGAGTTCTTTTTTTCTCCAGAGGTTTAATACATGAAGTACAAATTAACTTTTTATAGAATTGTTTGCCTATACCTTTAGATTACGTATGGTGCACATCTTTCCTTTCTCGAGATTAACATTAGTGCATCTGTTTTTTCTAGACTGTTGTTGTATTACGGTAGAAAGAATATTAATTACTTCATTTAATTCAGTGTAATTAATATAATAAATTTTATAAGATTTGATATACGCGAATTGATCTCAGGGTCGGATGGCTAACCACCCTAGTCGCATATTAAAAATCTTTTACATAAGGCATGGGAAAGAAGATAGCGACTTTGGTCGCAGTACTGAAGGAGGTCGCATTGTTGTACGATAGAATGCGATTAGGGTCGCAGACGTTATATAAAGAAGTTTTGTTATACAATGACTGCAACTAGTGAGTGCGACTGTGTCACAGTTGTCATATAAAATTGAAATTATATTGTATTAGGTCGCATAAAAATGTTTTGTTATAGTATGAGTGCGCCTAGTGACTACGACTGTGTCGCAGTTGTTATATTGTATTAAGTCTGTGACCATGGCATGTTTTTTAAATTTTCAATGCTTCTGCTTATTTTACATTATATTGATCCAATTTTTTTTATTATATTTTTCGATGTATTAAAATTACTAATTTTATAACTGTAAATATATTCAACTGAAATTTTGTTTGTTCATGACTTTATTCCACTTTAGAATTAAAAAAGGGGTATTTTTGTCAATTTGTTTCACGATTGTTTAGGCGGGATTTTTTAGATTTTTTTGGTGCCAACACACTGCGGCCGATGTGTGGCATATATTCAGCCACGTCCCGCCGGCTGAGAAACTCTCTCAGCCTGCAGGCTGAGGTACAGTAACCCCATATATATATATATATATATATATATATATATATATATATATATATATATATCAGAAAAATGTATATCAGCCGCCAACTGAGAAAGTCTCTCAGCCAGCGGTGATGTGGCGTAATATGTGTCACATAACTGGGGTAATCTTTGTAAGGTCCCCGCTTTTAAAAATAACTAAAATTACTAAAAGACCCTGCTGTTCAGAAATAAAACTTTTTTATTTGGATGAGGTTTATATTCTCTATTATTATTTTCCCTCTCAATATTCTCTCTCTCTCTCTCTCTTTCTTTTATATACATGTAATAGATCTCCCTCACTCTGTCATTTCTGATGTCGAGCCCCAATAATAATTCATATCCGGCCACCCCATCTCGCAGTCGGCCCAACCCACTTTCTCTCCAACTGAATATGAATCTGATCTCTTCAAGTGCAACTATATCAACGAACGAAAAAAATTCAATCAGAGAGAGAAGTTTGGATTATGAGCCAGAGGTTATGTCTTTTTTTCAGATTTATGTACTATTCATGTCATTGATTTGTTGTTCTCAATCCTCACTGAAAATAATTATTACGTTTGTATCGAGATTATGACTATGGTCGCCGACACAAGATTCATATGAAAAATTTGACCTTGGTCGCTGTTCTCATCAACAATCTTTAACTTTTTGGTTGTGAATCTATGACCTTAATCACAAGCTTAAAGTAATTTGAATACTTCTTTATTAATTTTTTTATACGCAGATATTATGATTTTAAGGAATGTGACTCCGCCCGTAGTGGTTAATAAAATAACTTCTCAATTGTTATAAATGCAATCTTAGTTGCAGTCTATAATTATATTATGATTGTATCAATTATATTCTGATTATATCATGTGGAATTCATAGACATGTCATTTTTGTGCTTAATTGATATACAAATAAACTTTTTTCAGAAATTTATGATATGATCTGTAAGGATTTTAGTGACTCGAGCATAGTCCTAGTTTACTTATGCTTTTATATATTTGTTCTTCACTGCGGCTATTGTCTCTATTTTCATGCACGAGAAGAACTTTGTGTTATGTTACACATTGCGATCGTAGTCGCAGTTTTTTTATTTTGTGATATACAGTAAAATATACTAATTTGAGAGGATTGCGATTATGATCGCAATATCAACTGTCGATATGTTAACTTTGGACTGCGATCATGGTCGCAATTTTTAAGTTGATTGAATGTACAACGATCAAACTGTTTTTTCAAGACCACGACCATGGTCGCAGTTTCATGTGTTAATATAATTCATTATGGACAGCAATCATAGTCGCAGTTTTTTACTTGAGAGTAATTATTAATTGAATATTGTGACCATGATCACAGTTGAGATGCAAAACTAATAACTTTTCACTTATAATCACCGAGTGCAATCATAGTTAACTTCTTAATAAAAGATTTACATTGTTCTATAGTAAATGATTATACTTCTTATCGTATGATAATAATATTTGTAGGTAATATATTAAATCCGCGACTATGGTAGCAGTATTTATAAAATCACTCAAATTCATGTGATCACTGCGAATTAAAATGCATGAAAAAAACATACTTTACATGTATAAATATAGAAGATCATATCCATATGAAGTAAATTTTATTATAACATAATATGGTTAGAAAGAGATCTTACAAAAAAAGGGCATTAAAAGTTCTTAAAAGAAGACAAAAATAAGGTAAATATCAGAAGATCAGAAAATCCTAGTCCTCGTCGTCATCACCATCATAAGAGGATTCGTCGTCTTTATTCTCCTCGTCTTCCTTTTTATTCTTTCTTTCCTCATCTTCTCCTCATCGACTGGCTCGCTATCCTCTTATCTTTCTTTCTCTTTTGAGAGTATTTTTGTTCATTGATAAACTCTCAGAATTGGTCATATGTATCAAGCTCTTCTTCCAATCCGTATCGAGAAGAACCTCCAGAGGATATGCTAAGAGAAAGCGCGCATTCAGCATTACAAAATATTCTTTAATCAAGCATGTCTTTGTAAAGTGGCAGAGGAATAAGTTTCTCAGTAGGCCACAAGAAAACTTGATCATCCTCATGAAGAGGAGGATCAGAAGCAACAATATTTGATGTAGTGAGATAATCAAAAGGAGAAAAGTCCAGACTTCCATCAGATTCACTAGAATCCGCTAAAGAAAGAGGACCGGTGGCAGAATGATTGAAGTTGAAATCTGAGTGTTCAGAGAAAGAAGATGGGGAAGACATGATTCAAGAATAAATTGTTTCAGGAAGTTTAAAAATCAAATTGAAAAAAAAGAGCACAAATATTTTTTTAGATATAAGATCTTTAAAATATATTACTCATAGGGACTATAAAAAGGCTGATACTATGAAACGATATGAATAGTAATAATACATATTATAGGTGACGGTTGAGTATTCGAAGAAGAGATAAAAAAATTAAATATTTAATTGAAACAGTTATGACGGGAGAATCCAAAGAGTATCCTTTGTTGGCCCAAAGGCCTTCCACTCTAGTTTTGATGATGATTAACTCATGTAGTTATGTTTACTAATAATCTTATGTTGTTTAAGTTTTAGATCATTAACCAAGATATTAGTTGGTGATTAGCTTCAACAAGGTGTTTAGAAGCTTTTCATGATGATTTCAGGGCCAAAGCGTCAAGATTACACATTGCCTAGCCCATGGATGGAGTTTTTGGAGCAAGTCTACTTGAAGATGAAGATCATCAAGAAGACTTAGGTATCCATAGTTTAGTTAGTGTGTTTTAGATCCATTTGTAAAGCTTAGTATAGTTGATATGCTCAAGTGCACAAACACACACGTTTTCATGTTTTGGATTTGGTTTTCATGAATAGTTTATCAAAACAAGTTTAATTGATATATGTATAGTTGTTTCACTCTATACATGCATGCTTAACTTTATCAAACTTGATTTTGAGCTTAACATCTCTTTGATAAAAATACAAGTTTTGTTTTTGATAAAATTTGCAAGACTCGAAAATGAATTATATGATTGATATATGTCTTGAAATTTTTATCACAAGTTTGTGTTTCCATATAAAATGATAAAATTATTTTTGGTGATTTTTAGAAATGTTAAAAGATTTTTAGAAAATAATTTTCCCAGTTTTTCTGACACAGTTTCTGTTCCAGGCTTCTATTAGTCGACTAAGTAAACTGACCTAGTCGACTAGGCAGAGGTCGGTCGACCGGGTCGGTCGACCGACGTGCACAAAACTGTGTACGTTTGGAGCCTTTGGGACGGTCGACCCGGACGGTCGACCGGGTCTGAGAGCTCTGCTCTCTGTTTGTTTGGGTCGACCGGGCGGTCGACCGCTGCAGAGAGTTCTGCTCTCTGTTTGTTTTGGTCGACCGGGCCGTCGACCGCAGTTGCCCAACGGTCATATTTCTGACCGTTGGCGGTCGACCGGGCCGGTCGACCGTTGCTTGTCAGAGCTGCCAGCTCAGCTCTAACGACTAGTTTTATATTGGGGCTATATATACCCCATCTCTTCATAGTTTTTGTACAAGATTTTGATGCCAAAATTTCCTGACTATTTCTAGTGTTTTAAAAGAGTTTTCAAAAGAGTTTTAAGTGCAAAAAGATTCATCTTTATTGTTTTAAGTGTTTGTTATTTTTCAAAGAAAAATAGGATTTTGGGAATAGATTTCTTGTTCTTCATTTCTATATCAATTTGCTATTTTCCCAAGAGTTTTTCTTTGATCAAAACACTTAGTTTTTCCACACTTGAGCTATATCTTCTATCCTAAACTATTAGGATCTTTGTTTTGTGGAAAGAGAAAAAAAAAGAGAGAGTTTTGAGGTTGTTGTTGTAACCTCTAAGTTGTACACCCTTATTCTTGTTGTATCCCTCTTCGGTAGAGGTGATCGGGTGATTGGTTTGTATCCCTCAAGTGTGAGGTGATTGAGATTGGTTGTGAGCCTCTTCAGTAGAGGTGTTGTTGTTGTTGTTGTATTGGCTACGGGCCTACCCCTCGGTTGTGAGGTGGTTGTTTGAGAGAGGAGTTCGGTACTCCATTGTTGTACAAATCCTTCTCGGTGAAGGTTCCCTCGGTGGGAGTCCTCGGTGGACGGTATAGTGGATTGGAAATCCTACACGGTGGTGTAGGCGGGGATGTAGAGCAAGGGTGCTCGAACCTCGAAACATATCATTGTATTTGCGTTTGATCCACTTGTCTCTAAACTCTCTCTCTTTATATTTGTGCAAAGCATTATTCTCATTGCCATATCATACATATCATATATTGCTTGTGTTGCCTTGCATAGTTTCATATTGCTATATTACTTATATGCTTGGTTGTTTGTGTGTGCCTCACTTGTACCTAATCAACAAGAGCTTCATATAGCACCTCAACCATTCAAGGGGAATCAAGAGGAGTTAGTCCAGAGCCCTTCACGGGGAATTCGGCTACACTTGTTGATTGTACTAAGTGTGTTGTAAAATTTGCATTAGCTTCCGCATTTAGCGCACTTAGTTTTGCAATTAGTTTTAGATTAGCACTAACACCTATTCACCCCCCCTCTAGGTGTTCCCTTTTCATCCTTTTGTTTTCCATTAAAAATCAAATTGGGAAAACTTACAAAATTGTGTAGAAAATTACAAGTAAAAGAAATTTACAAGTATCCTCTACTGAGATTTCTGGGAAAGTGTGCCAGTAGAACTCTGATTAGCGCGCGACCACTTTGTTCTGTTGACGATGCGATCGATTGAGTCTTAAGGAATTCCTTCTCGCCGGGTTCTGGAGATTCCTCGAGAGAGGAAGATCCTAGGGTATTAGCACCCTGAATTTAAAGAATTGATTCTCTGAATTTCTTGAAAGCGAGAGAGTTGTCTCAGCTGATTTTTCTTGATCCTTGTGTGTGCTCTCTTTTTAACTCGATGCTGCCCCTAGCTCCTCCAGAAGTGAGCTATTTAAAGGCTCTTAGGGGTGTAATTGCCCCTAAAATCTAGCAAGACCGGTAACAATCTGTTAGTCTCGCACCAGAGGCTGTTTTTAGCTTTGCGTTAGGCTTTAAAGCTTCAAGTGAAGCTAAATATAGTCCTCGCGTGAGGTTAGCCAGGCTCGCGCGAGCCTATTAAATGGCCGTTATGACATGGCTGTCTCCACTTAATATGGGATGAAATGGGCAGGTGTAACCGCCCATTTAAAATGGCATTAACCCTACTAAAGTAGTGGGGTTAGCCCACTAATGACTTAGTCAAATGTTGACCTGGAAAACCCTCCAGTAGGGGGTACATAAAGCTTCAAAGAAGCTATTACAAAGCTTCAGGCGAAGTTAAAATTAGTTTTAGGCGAAGCTGAGAGTTAGCTCTATATGGATCTATGAGGAGCTTCATGCGACGCTATAAGAAAGCTTCAGGTAAAGTTAGAATTAGCTTCAGGTAAAACTGTAAGTTAGCTCTATGAAGAGCTATGAAGAACTTCATGCGAAACTATCAAGAAAACTTCAAGTGAAGCTAGAATTAGCTTCAGGGAAAGCTGTAAGTTAGCTCTCTATGGAGCTGTGAAGAGTTTCATGGAAGCTCTCAGGAAAGTTTCAACGAAGCTAGAATTAACTTCAGGCGAAGCTAGTATTAGCTTCAGGTGAAGCTAGTATTTTAACCCTTTAACAGGCCTGTAAAGCTTCAAGCGAAGCCATTACCTTAGATTAGTGCGAGACTAAGTGTTGAACTGACTTAGCCTCATAGACCTACTTAGGCTTCTTCAAAGGCACAATTTGACTTACTGTCTACTTCACTGGATCAGTAAGATTCATGCCATTGTTTTGTCCCTTGAGGATGGGCAGAACCTGATCATATTAGCTTGTCCAGGCTTGTCTTTTATAAATATCGACAAGTTTAGATATTGTTTGGACCGGTTGAAGTGCTATCTGGGAATTTATCTTTTCAGAGTATCAACAAAACCCCCTTCAAACTTTTCGTAAATCTGTAATGGGTTGGTTTGGATTTTGAAATACTTTGAATTGCTTCGATTTGTTTGAAGAAAAGTCCACAAAATTAGGTTTGCCTTTGCAGCTGAAATAGCCTCGCCTCTGGGACTTTTTCTGGGCTAACTTTGCTTTGCAAAGCGAAATTATATTGTTAACTTCGCTCAGCTTTTAGCTTCGCCTGTGCTTAACTTAGCCTGCACTTAGCCTCACCTGCGCTTAGCTTCGCCTGGCGCTTGAAGGGGTTACTCTCTTATTCTGAGGTGAAGCACTCGAGTGCTTTAGCCTCGTCTCGCTTCAAGATTTGAAGTGACATTGGTGAAGTTAGGCTGTGGGGCGTATAAATAGGACTTACAATCCTTTTTAGAGAAATTACTTTCTCTTTTCTAACTACGAACGAATTTTTATAGGAAAATTTCTTTCCCTCTTCTGTGATTTTGATATTGACACTAGGGTTTTTAACCCTTCCCATCTCTTCAACTCGAGATTCATGGCATCTTCTCGTCGTCCAAGTAAGGAGGTCAAAACTAAGGTGGTGGAGACCTTCACTCCAGTCGTTACACGGCCTATAGCTAGTGAGTCTCGATTTTTAGAGACTCCACCAACAAATTAGCGATCTTAGGGAGTTCATCTCTCTCGATTTTAGCTTTACAAGCTATTTTAAAGTTAGAATTTCCCTTGATCTATGCATTGGCAAAGTTGGATACCAACCAAAGGTTTTTCTTTTTTTTTTTGGTCTTTCCAAGCTTCTTGGTGAAGCTAAGACTCGCGTGGTTAGGCGAAGTCAGCTTTCGGGAAAGGCTATGCCTTGGCCTTTTGGTGCGAGGCTATGACTTAGCCTCTTAAGGCTAGGTTAGCTTTGCCATACGTGCGAGGCTATGCCTTGATCTCTTGATTGAAAAGGGAAAATATTTGAATTGAAATAAAGAAAGTTAAAGTTAGAAAATTTTTAGTCTCTTCTCAATGTAACCGCGTAGCAAGGGCTAGACGGGTCGATCCACAGGGAAGGATGCGATGGAAGCTTTTCGGAACGATTTTTCTAACAGTTAGCTTGAAAAAGAAAGAATTATGATTGTAAGCAAAGATTTTAAGTAGAAAAAACAGGCATAGCCAACTAATCATCTATAACAACCAAACACTAGTCTATCAAGAACAAATACTATGTTGAACCTATAAAGATTAACCCCAAAATTGTTGCTTCAAATTCAAGAAAAAAAGTAAGAAAGAAAGTAAACCCTATTTACAGTACATTAGATAAAACTAAGCATTGATTTATCAAAGTCTCAAAGTATGGTTTAAGAAAAATAGTTTTTAACTTAACATTAAACCATCAAAGAATCTAAGTAACCAAGAATAATTATTAAATAGCCTAAACCTAGATTAACTTAATTCATGACTAATCCTCAAGAATTATTTACTTACCCTAGGGGTTTTAACATGCATAGAGTTCAATCAATTTATATTCATAGATCTAGGTTTTAGTTGTTGGAGAGATTAGCAAGCTACTAAAGAATTAGTTACACATAATTATGGTGGAATTTAGCATGGTATTTAAAGATTGCATAAAAGAGATTAAACTAGAATAAAAGAAACACAAATTAAAATAGCAAAGAGATTGAAAGAGAATAATGACCTTTTATTGAATCTGTCACCAACTCAGTACAAAGCCTTCTCCTTTCTTCAACTCTTTTTCAAAGTAAAAGAAAAATAGAAAAATACAAGTAAATTCGAAATGAAAGAGGATCTAAAAAAAACCTAGGCTTGAGCTTCTGAGATTTGCTCTCCTCTGTTGCTCTGTAGGAGTTTTTATAGGATATTTGAGACGTAGAATCTCAGTACAACTCTACCACGAAAACGCGGCGATAGCCGACTCCAAACTGCCACGAAAACGCGGCTTTTGTCGCGTTTCCGCGACAAAAGCGTGGCCAATGGTCACACGCTTTCGTGCGTAGCCTCTTCTGATCCGTCCATATAGAAATCTATCCTCAGATCTTGAATTTGGGCTCTGGATTTTGAAATACGACGATTTCTTTAGATAACTTGGAGACAATGCTATCTCCAAATCCGAATCAAATTCAGATTTTCTTCCCTTTATCTTCATCTTGTAGTGCAAGCAACCAGGTTCAAATAGAAGCCCATCTCTATTTTTAGTTAGGATTAGGATCCATCTTGTTCTATCCTTCTCCTCCTTTAGATTAATCCAAATTTAAATGGGAGAGGAAAGAAAACATGCTTCCTTTATCTTTCCTAATTAATCCTTATTTTCATATTTCTTTTGGGCTTTTAGCTTCTCTTGGGCTTTCTTGAATCTTGGAGGCTTGCACATTACTAAACAATAAATGAATTAAATAGTAATGTTTTATAAAAATTAAGTATGGAAATGTGAATGAAAATATGCATTTTTGATGACCAACCATCTCTTTAAGGCTGGGCTAGCTTTGCCATATAGGCGAGATTATGCCTTAGCCTTTTAAGAGCAAGGCTACCTCTGCTAAGCACAGCTAAAGGCTCTCGCATGTTTATTTTCCTTGATTACTAATGTGCTTGCCTTTGCTTTTGTTTTTTTGCAGTACACTATGCCCCAGGACCCTAAACAACTTATTTGGATCTGTAAGAGGAATGGATGAGAATATGCGCTTTCAATTTCAGGGTTAGGCCTCACTTTTCAGTAGCAGGAGTTCACCAGAAAGGGACGCTTTGCTTCTCACAACTGACGAGCGTGTTACCCGGAGCATCTTGACCACCGCCCTGATTGAAGATCATAATCGTGTAGTATACCAAAGTCAAATTTTATGCTCGGGGATGCAGCATCCGATACTGACTAGCAACTACTCGCCAGGGAGGGCCAGTGGATCTTCACTATCAAGGGTGAGAAATACTATCTCCTATCAAGCAAGTGATATTTCCTCTCTCGTACTTCCAATCAGTAAAGGCGCCGCGAAAGATGAGATGGTCGGTGACTTGGTCCACCGATTTCGTTCATGTTGGGATTTTAACGCTCAATGGCTACAACCATTGTGGGTCACCTGGGCCTGTACTTGGCATGCATCCTGGGAGAATAGGACATGACCTCCCTATTGGAGAAAACCCGACGATTGCCAAAACATTCCTTAACCAGTTCATCAAGGTTCAAGGCAACTACCCGGCGAGGAATTTTAGGGCTCCCGGCTGGGTACATCCAACTCAGAAGCCATGGTGGAGGGATTTGGCACTGTATGCTTTGAAATATTTTGAAGTGGAGCTGATGAAGCTTGGACGATGAGGCGGTCAGGGCAACTTGCCATGGGGTGGAGATAAGTGTGCCCAATTTTTCACCATCTTTGAGCTGAATTTTCCAGTTTCAGGGATCTTCTTCACCCCCGTTAGTGAATTAGGATTGGCGCTCATGAAATGTGGGCAATATCCAATCTGTCCTTGGGTTTAATGCCCTATGAGGAGTATTTTCCTTGCGCAATAGAGCTGGAGCAAATGGAGAAGGACGACTCGGAGATGTTCAAGACATATCGAGAATTGATGTGTCACTGCTATATCTGCATGGATGAATTAGAAAATTTATAACAGTAGATCAATTCAATGAAAATCTCTCAGAAAATTACAATTTTTTTGGGTAAAAATTTGTTGTCGGTGAGTTTTTGCTAGGTTAAAAGTAAAAAATGGGGTATTTTGGTCAACGTGATTGACGGTTCTTTAGGTGAGATATTTGATTTTTTTTTTAGTGCCTACACTCTGCCACCGATATGCGGTATAGATTGGGCCACATCACCACCGGCTGAGAAACTCTCTCAGCTAGCGGCTGAGGTACAAAAACCCCTATATATACATATATATAGAGATAGACTTGTGTCCTTCCAAAAGATTTGAGCCCGGATCCTTCCCACTCAAATTTGACTCTCCGACATTTGAATACAAGATCCACTCTGTTAAAGTTGATTTATAGTATTTCAAGTATCTATAAACAAAAAATCAGATGTTTTTAATATTTTTTGCCATCCATCAAGCGGCACAAAATGGACGGCCAAAAGTAGTGAGTTAGTTATATCTATATCTTTAGACATACAAATTCTCGATCCGGCCATTTGATTATGATCTAAATATTTAAAATCTCCTACAAACCAATTTTTGTTAGGTTTCAAATGTTCAACACCGTTAAACTAACCAACCTGATTAGTCATCCGTTCTTTTCCATGTGTTATGCCTCATCAGGACTGCCTGAGACAGATGACAAGACATTCCCGCAGATTATTCTCCCGAGCATCACTTAGCCATTCCCGAGGTCATCCCTCCTTCCGAAGGCACTACCGCCTTGAGCATTCTCATACTCCGAGTACCTTCTCGAGCATCGTTCCTAAGACGATTCCTCTCGTCCAAGTGAGACACCAAGAGATCTTACAAAATATGGTCAAAAGAGATCTTACAAAAAAAACATTAAAATCTCTTAAAAGAAGATAAAAATAAGGTGAATATCAGAGGACTAGAAAATCCTAGTCCTCATCATCATCACCGTCATAAGAAGATTCATCGTCTTCATTCTTCTCGTCTTCCTTTTTATTCTTTCTTTCCTCATCTTCTTCCAATCCGTGTCGAGAAGAACCTCCAGAGGATATGCTCAAAGAAAGCGTGCCTTCAAGATCAAAGGACATACTTTCATCAAGCATGTCTTTGTAAAGTGGTAGAGGAATAAGTTCCTCACTAGGTCCCATGAAAACTTGATCATCCTCATGAAGAGGAGGATCAAAAGCAACAGTATTTGATGTAGTGAGATAGTTAAAAGGAGAGAAGTCTAGACTTCTATCAGATTCACTAGAATCTGCTGAAGAAAGAGGACCGGTGGGAGAATGATTAAAGTTGAAATCTGAGTGTTCAGAGGAAGAAGATGGGGAAGACATGATTCAAGAATAAATTATTTCAGGAAGTTTATAAATCAAATTGAAAAAGAAGAGCACAAATATTTTTTTTAGATATGAGATCTTTAAAATATATTACTCACAGGCACTATAAAAAGGCTAATACTGTGAAATGACATGATTATTAATAATAAGTATTAGAGATGACGGTTGAGTATTCAAAAAAGAGCTGTACTTGGCATGCATCCCGAGAGAATCGGACATGACCTTCATGTTGGAGAAAACCCAGCGATGGCCCAAACATTCCTTAACCAGTTCATCAAGGTCCAAGGTAACTATCCGGCGAGGAATTTTAGGGCTCTCGGTTGGGTACATACATTCTACTCAGAAGCCATGATGGAGGGATTTAGTACTGTATGTTTTAAAATATTTTGAAGATAAGCTGATGAGGCTTGGACGATGAGGCAGTCAGGGCAACTTGCCATGGGGTGAAGATCAGTGTATTCAACTTTTTCACCATCTTTGAGCTGTATTGTCCAGCTTCTCAATTTTTTCACCATCTTTGAGCGGTATTGTCCATCTTCAGGGACCCTTCTTCACTCCTGTCAGTGAATTAGGACTGGCGTTGCATGAAATGTGAGAAATATCCAATCTTTCGATGGGTTCAATGCCCTATGAGAAGTATTTCCCTTGCGCAATGGAGCTGGAGCAAATGGAGAAGGATGACCCGGAGATGTTCAAGATATATCAAGAATTGATATGTCACTTCTATATCTGCATGGATGTTCACAATGCTCGAGGGAATGCTAATGGGATTAAGGTTTGGGCAGATTACCTATTCCTCAATTTGGACAATGCCTGGAGGAAGTACAATTCTCAATATCAGACGCCGATATCAACCAAAAGATGATATCCAGTGGACACGAGGATGTCATCCTGGATGAGGATGGCAGTGTCTACAAGAAAGGCGACAAGATCAAGAGCTTCCACTATCAGGCAAAACATCACATATCCAGAAAAGCTCTCCTCGTATGCTTCCTATCAGTCTAGTTGAAGAAGTGCATAGTTCCGTCTCCTCCGCATGATGGAATCTTGTCATGGGTGATCCTCCTTGCTGTCCAACTTGTTCATGAAAAATTCCTTGGATTGCTCCCCGTCATGATTTGCTGCATACAACGAGGTCTCAAGGCGTTGATGGGAGCTTTTTGCAGACCATCGGCTACCAAGAGGGGTAAGGGGAAAGTTCTTCCTCGCGACGGGCCTTGCCTTAGGGTGGAGATGCCCTACACATATCTAAAGGCATGGTTTGCATTACACAGTTTCGCCATCATTTAGCCAGGAGAAAAGACGCCAGAAGGTGTACATTTTGCGCATCTCTGCCAGTTCGAGAAATTACAATGAGAGCGGTGTTATATAACTGGGGTATGGAAGTTGATACATTGCTATGACGCGTACAGCCTCTGCCGCTGCTCTTCCTTTTCATTCTCGGTGCTGGATACAGTGAGGCGTTCCATGATATTAAAGATGGCAGATCTTCACTTAGTCAAGGCGTATTTAAGTGGCTGGTCAGTATCAGACCATCCCACTTAGTATATCGGTGTGGAGATATATGCTATCTGGAGCTGTATGTACCCAGCCGCTTTGCTCGCCAATTTGGATATGACCAGCTCTTTGTTGGCAATCCCAACACCCACGTAGTGTTTATGGGAAGTTTGATGGACGGTGCCAGAGCCTGGAGGTACTTCATCGTCGGCTGCACTGAGGCCCGATTTTACATGTTATACATAACTCCTAATCTACTGACCTTGTTAGGGTTCTGCCAGTGGTATAGAACTTCCAACTCTAACCCATCAGGGTTCAATATCATCTCATGTGGGACCAAGCTCATTTTCAAGCGATTGAAACAGAAAGCGACAGAGCAGGTTCAAGGTAAGCGAGTTCGGCTTCCGGGCCTCCTGAAATTCTTAGCTGAAGCTGATACGAAGCTTTAGATGCCGAGAGTCCCTGTTGTGAGAATGTTGATGGTGATGAAGCTGCTCAGGAAGCTGCCAGTGGAGCAGGCAAAGCTCCTCTTGAAGAAAATGAAGAGGAAGAAGATCCTGACATCTACTTCAAGCAGAAGCGGAAGAAACTAGAACCTAAGGAGACTGCTAGTAAAGAGCCCACCCAGAAGGAGCCTCGCAAGAAACAGGTGGTAAAGAAGGCTCGCCGAGATACTCAAAAAGCTTCTACTGCTGCAGCGAGTGAGTTGTGTTGGCCCAAAGGCCCATCACTCTAGTTTTGATGATGATTAACTCATGTAGTTATAGTACTAATGATCTTGTGTTTAATTAGTCTTAGATATGTGATCAAGATCTTAGTAGGTATTTAGCTTCAACAAAGGATTTCAAGTCAAATTTTGGAGCTAGCACGTGTTAATTCAAGAGCTTGTGATCAAGACCACATCAAGTACTCAAGAGGAGTCTAACTCATTGGATCAAGATTTGGACCAAGTCAAGAAGGAGAAGAAGATTTTCAAGTGAAGACCTTCAAGAGAAGACTTGTATCTATGTTTGTTTTGTTAAGATTTTACTTTTAGATAAAATGTAAAGGATAGATTAGTTGGTGGATTGCTCAAGTATCATATACACTCACACATAAGATTTAGATGAGTTTTATAAAAGAGTTTTCATTTGGAAAAATACCGTTTTGATTTTTGGAGTTTCATATATACATGTGTTTTAACGAAAACTATTTTAGAGCTTAATGTCAAAAACATAGATATTTCATCATATATGTGTAATGGATCATATCCATACACACTAAGCTTCAAAAGTGTTTAAAATATCTTGTTTTTGTATTTGGAGAAGTTTTGAAAAAATCGATTTGGAAAAATACGGATTTTGTTTAAAGCCAAAATTTCATAACACAAAAATAGTTCAAAATATTTATAACATGTTTTGATTTTTACTCAAACATGTTTGTATATCAAAGTATATTACTAAACTTATTTTTATAAATATTTAAAGAATTTATGAGATTTTATTAAAAATAAAAAGTCAAGTTTTTAAATCCCCAAAACTGTTTTCTGGCCTTCTGCCGGTCGACCACACAGTTGACCGAGACAGAGGTCGGTCGACCGAGTGCACAAAACATGCACTGGTTGGGCCAATCGACCGCACGGTCGACCACCAGAGAGCTTCTGCTCTCTGGAAATGGCCCGGTCGACCGCTAGGCCATTGCCCTGAAGGCGGTCGACCGGCTGGTCGACCGACCTTCCCAACGGTCAGAAATCCGACCGTTGGCGGTCAACCAGGTGGTCGACCGACAATAATCTGAACTGCTGAGTTAGCCTCCAACGGGCAGATTTTTGATGCCTATAAAAGAGGCTTCACTTGAGCTGTTTTAGATAAGATTTTTGGAGAGTTTCAAAGCCAGTTTTTCCTATCTATTGTAGAGGTTTTCTCCACTTGTTTTAGTGCTAATACTTCCATATCAAAAGGAAAGTTTTCAAGAGTGTTTTGTAAAAGCGATTCTTTGAGTTTTTCACCACCAAATCAATCCTAATTTTCTCACACATACTTGAGCTTTCCATTGCTATATCATTCCTATAGGAGAGTTGTTGTGAGATTGTTTTTAGGTGATCAAAGTGTTTAGATCACCAAGAGTTCTACTTTGTATCTGAGGAGGCGGACTTACGTGTTCGCATTGTTTTGGGTTCTAGTGAGAACTCGGTGTAGAGACACAGCCTCGGCAAGCTTGCGTGTGTTTGTTCTTGCGGGAACAAGTGAGGGGACTAGTGAGTCCAAGAGTTCTAGTGTGAACTCCTTGTAGCTGTTGCGGTACCGAGTGATCCGGTGGATCGATTCTAGTGGAAATCCTTCATAGTGTTGATGGCGGGAAGTAGAGCAAGGGTGCTCGAACCTCGAAACAATTCTCCCGTGTTTGCGATTGCTCTCTCTATCTCTCACTTGTATTTATGTCTTGCATACTCTTATTCTTCATATTCATTACTTGCTTGATATACTTGTGCTTATATCGTTATATGCTTGGGGATTGTTTGCTCACACTTACATTCAACCAAGAGAGCCAAAGTGGCACCTCAACTCTTATCTAGAGGAATTTTGATGAGATAATCCAGAGCTTTTCACGGGGAATTCGGCTACACTCTTGTGTTATACTTGGTGTGTTATGCATAATAGTTTTTATTTTGCATTAATAGTTTTAATTTGGCATTAATTCACCATTAGATTAGCTAGTCACCTATTCACCCCCCCTCTAGGTGATTTCAATTGGTATCAGAGCCTCGTGCTCTTGATTTGGGTCTAACCACCTTGAGTTAATGATCCTCATTTATAACTAATCACAATATTATACACACACATGGATTTCATGTCACCTCCCACTTTTGACATTCTTAACATCTAAACTTGGAAAGTTAAGATGTCTATGTACCTCAAATCCCTAGGCATTCATGTTTTTTTGCCACTATTAGAGATTCTTATTGTTTAAATGGCAAACATCTGGAGGCTAATGCAAAAACCATCCATGCTTTAAAGAGTACCCTAAATGATGAATATTTATCTAGGGTTGCTAATTTTGATTCGGCTTTTGTAGTTTGGAATACTATAGGCTCCCTTGGCAAACAAAATCAATATTATGCGGGAAGCGACTTGGATGTTGGAAGTGAGGCTTCCAACGTATGCTACATGGTCCAAGGGGATAACCCCTTGAGGTAAACTCCGAATCCGAGTTAGAAGAGAATGTTGATATGCCTTATAATGAACTTGCATCTTTTTGTCTACAACTCCTTGAAAAATATGACATGCTTAAAAAGGATAATAAGAAATTGAAAAATAAATATGATTCCATTTTAGTAGAGAAAGATTCATTTCAAAATAAACTTGCATGTATTTCAAAAAAAAATGATTTCTTGAAAAATGAGAATATTTTCTTGAATTCTAAATTGAATGATCTTTATGAAGAAAATACCTCTTTGAAAAATAAGATTATTTTGGTGAAAAAAGAAAAGGAAATTGCTTTGAATGAAAAATAACTCTTTAAAAGAAAAGTTGTTTCAAAAAAAGAAAATGTTTCTAAAAAGAACAAGATTGTTCATCATGCTTTTCATGCTACTACCATTGATAAAAATGAGATTAAATTTTTGAAAAATAGAATAGATTATTTGAGCTCAACCTTGAGCAATTGTGCATTCAATCATAATAGATTGGAAACCTTGTTTCAAATGAAACAAGCTCCACATGTTCATGCACATCACCCATGGCACACATATGTACACTTTGCACACCATGATCACACTCATTCACATGTGCATCTTAGAGTGTATAAATGTACACATTGCGACCGCAAAGGCCATTTAGCAAAATTTGGTTATGATAGAATAAATTCCATTAATTTTCTAATAAAAATGTTTGGGTAAGACTAACTCCCGTGGACCAAAAAGAAAATGGGTACCAAAATTCTCACCTCTTGTGTTTGATGTAGGTGTGGGCTCTCACTTGACGTGAGAGACTTGGTGCCTTGGTGGTGGATGCATGGGCTTGATGGACACTATAAATTGATGCATCACTATCAAGGATGTTTTGGTGGGAAGACCACCATGTTTTGGAGACTTAGAGTATTGTTCTTTGGTTTGGTAACTATCTCTAAACTCATATTTATTTTACATGCTTTTATATTTGATGATTTTTAGCATGTGTTAGTTTTGTTAAAACAATCATGTTTTGTATTTCATGAGGTGAATACTTGTTTAGATGTAATTTTTGTCAAAACTTGTGTGTATACTTGTACAAGTAGTGAGCAACATTTGATTCATATATGTTTGTACTTCATTGCTCATTTGTACTTATTACATGCACATGTATAGCCTAGTTTGATGATTACCTCATTTTTACATGTTTTGCCTATTCTTATGCATGTTTTTTTCTTCATGTATATGTAATCTTTGTTCAAAATTAATAAATATACATGTATACCCTTGAGTCACTTGCCTTCATGCAAATATTATTATGGACTCCTTTTTTATGTTTGGGATATGTATGTATATTGTTAGTTTTGATAAATCATACATATACCTTGAGTTTGTTCTTAAATGAAAAATAATTTTTATTTTCATATTTCTTTGATAAAATAATATTCATGTTTGTTTTGAGCCTTATTGACATTTTTATGAATATGCTATTCACATGATGCTTGTACACTCACATCATTTCTTTGTTTATTCATGACTTTGTTTCATGAACACTTTTATGAGCCTCGTAGATTTCGAGTGTCAACTTTTGTGTATTTAGTATAATTCATGAGATATATATGATTTATTTTCATGTTTGAAGGATCTTTAACTAGTTTTTTAAAATAGTTATTTATTCTTCAATGGATAGAGTTCTCAAAATTTTACAAAATATTTTCAAACTATTGTTTTTAAAAACCCTTACCAACCCTATAAGGGCGGATGGATGGGAGATCATGCCTTGTATGCTAAAATTAAACATCTTTATCATGTGCATGAAAAGGGTGGATCTTTATGAGTTATACACTTAATTTTCATCATAGTTTCAATTGGTATCACTATTGATTTTTTTTGTATACTCATATTTTATTTTCTATATATGTATGCTTCACATTTCAAATAATATCAATTTCCATTGGTATTTTCTTTAATACATATATATGTTTTGATTGTGCTTGATTTACAAGATATTTACATGTTTAAAGCACAAATTATGTTTATACTAAGCTTGACTTAAATCTTGATTTCAATTGGTATCTCAATTGGTACTTCAATAAGCTTATGCATTATTTTTAATTGGTATTTTTTTATATCAAAATTTACAATATACTTCTATTGGTATCAATATGTTTTGATTTTCAATTGGGTTTAAATTTCATTTGGTATCAATATGTTTTACCTATTTGGTATCAAAAATTTACCATATATTTTAATTGGTATATATAAAATATTTTCTTTCATTGGTATCAAAATGTACAAGTGTTTCAATTTCAATTGGTATCACAAATTTCCTATTTCATATGGTATCAAAATCTTGTGATATCTCAAATTGATTTGTTGATTTAAGAAAAATTCAAAATTTGTATTGTTTATTTGTAATTGGTATCTTAAAATTATTTTGATATGTATTGCCTATATGCAAGGGGAGCTTAACATCTCTTCTATATTTAGATTCATGTTGAGTGTATCTGATATTGAAAAGGTTGACATCTCTTCTTTATGTGATACACGTGTGTAGGGAGAGCTTCACATCTTCACTTATGCATTGTATATTATGCTTTATGTGAGTTAGGGTTTGTCATCCCTTCTTCATGTAATGCATGTATGCAGGGAAGCTAACTTAGCGTCTTCCTCTTCATGAATGTATATCGCATGTATATTCTTATTCTTGATTTGCTTTATTTTACCTCTTTGTTGATGATTGACAAAAAGGGGGAGAAAGATTTTGAATTTATATATGCATATTTTAGTTTTTGCATATATTGAGTTTATGCATTTTATGAGGGAGAATGATTTGGAATGTTTAAACAAAAAGGGGGAGAAGGTTTTTGGGTAAAAGAACTTTTGATTTATGTGTTTTCTCTCACCTTATTGATGCATTTATATTTGTTTAGTTTCATATACTTCATTGAATATCTTATTGTTTATTGCTATGCATAAGTTAAGGGAGAGCTTCTATGAAGCATAACTTTAATCCATGCATATATAACTCCATGAGTTCTGTCATCATCAAAAAGGGGGAGATTGTTAGCCCACAGGCCCATCACTCTAGTTTTGATGATGAATAACTCATGTAATTATAGTACTAATGATCTTGTGTTTAATTAGTCTCAGATATATGATCAAGATCTTAGTAGGGTTTAGCTTCAACAAAGGATTTCATGTCAAGTTTTGGAGCTAGCACGTGTTGATTCAAGAGTTTGTGCATCAAGACCACATCAAGTACTCAAGAGGAGTAAGTACTCAAGAGGAGTCTAACTCATTGGATCAAGGTTTGGATCAAGTCAAGAAGGAGAAGAAGATTTTCAAGTGAAGACCTTCAAGAGAAGACTTGTGTCTAGGTTTTGTTTTATTAAGATTTTATTTTTAGATAAAATGTAAAGGATAGATTAGTTGGCGGATTACTCAAGTATCATATACACTCACACACAAGATTTAGATGAGTTTTTATAAAAGAGTTTTCATTTTGGAAAAATACCGTTTTGATTTTTGCAGTTTCATATATACATATGTTTTAACCAAAATTATTTTAGAGCTTAATATCAAAAATATAGATATTTCATCATATATGTGTAATGGATCATATCCATACACACTAAGATTCAAAAGTGTTTAAAATATCTTGTTTTTGTATTTGGAGAAGTTTTGGAAAAATCGATTTGGAAAAATACGGATTTTGTTTAAAGTCAAAATTTTCATAACATAAAAATAGTTCAAAATGTTTGTAACATGTTTTAATTTTTACTCAAACATGTTTGTATATCAAAGTATATTACTGAACTTATTTTTGTAGATTTTTAGAGAATTTATGAGAATTTATTAAAAATAAGAAGTCAAGTTTTTAAATCCCCAAAACTGTTTTCTGGCCTTCTGCTGGTCGACCGCACGGTCGACCGAGACAGAGGTCGGTCGACCGACGTGCACAAAACGTGCACAGGTTGGGCTGATTGATCGCACGGTCGACCGCCAAGGGCTTCTGCTCTCTGGAAATGGCCCGGTCGACCGGGCGGTCGACCGCTAAGCCATTGCCCTGAAGGCGGTCGACCGGCCGGTCGACCGACCTTCCCAACGGTCGGAAATCCGACCGTTGGCAGTCAAACGGACGATCGACTGACAACAGTCTGAACTGCTGAGTTGGCCTCCAACAGGCAGATTTTTGATGCCTATAAAAGAGGCTTCACTTGGGCTGTTTTAGATAAGATTTTTGGAGAGTTTCAAAGTCAGTTTTTCTATCTATTGTAGAGGTTTTCTCCACTCGTTTTAGTGCTAATACTTTCATATCAAAAGAAGAGTTCGTAAGAGTGTTTTGTAAAAGTGATTTTTTGAGTTTTTCACCACCAAATCAATCCTAGTTTTCTCACACATACTTGAGCTTTCCATTGCTATATCATTCCTATAAGAGAGTTGTTGTGAGATTGTTTTTAGGTGATGAAAGTGTTTAGATCACTAAGAGTTCTGCTTTGTATTTGAGGAGGCGGACTTGCGGGTTCACAGTGTTTTGGGTTCTAGTGAGAACTCGGTGTAGAGACACGGCCTCGGCAAGCTTGCGTGCTTGCGTGTGTTTGTTCTTGCGAGAACAAGTGAGGGGACTAGTGAGTCTTAGAATTCAAGTGTGAACTCCTTGTAGGTGTTGCGGCACCAAGTGATCAGGTGGGATCGATTCTAGTGAAAATCCTTCATAGTGTTGAAGGCGGGGACGTAGAGCAAGGGTGCTCGAACCACGAAACAATTCTCCCGTGTCTGCGATTGCTCTCTCTCTCTCTCTCTCTCTCACTTGTGTTTATATCTTGCATATTCTTATTGTTCATATTCATTACTTGCTTGATATACTTGTGCTTGTATCGTTATATGCTTGGGGATTGTTTGCTCACAGTTGTATTCAACCAAGAAAGCCAAAACAGCACCTCAACTCTTATCTAGAGAAATCTTGAGGAGATAGTCTAGAGCCCTTCACGGGGAATTTGGCTACACTCTTATGTTATACTTGATGTGTTATGCATAATAGTTTTTAGTTTACATTAATAGTTTTAATTTCACATTAATTCACCATTAGATTAGCTAGTTACCTATTCACCCCCCTCTAGGTGATTTCAAGTTGGTAGCGGAAGTCTCGCCTTCTTTAATCATCAGGTTGCCTAGTCGAAAAAGACTCTGAAGGAGCCTGCTTAGGTTCCCGGTAAGCTTGATTTTTTCATATCATTTCCTTTATCCCTTTTTACTTCCATGATTAATTGTTTTGTTTCTTAATCTCGGATGCAGGCAAGGAAACCCTGGATGGAGGTGAAGAAAAACTTGTTGATCTCTTTAGTTATAAGGAGGGGGATGAAGCGACCTACTTTGTCTCCGAAGGACTTGGGAATCAAGAGCTAGATGTTGGGCCTTCTGGTAGGGGTGCCACTATTTATGAAAAGAGTGAGGTCGCCTCTCAGGGATTTGAATCTAAAGACGTAGAGATTCTTGAGATCCCTAAAGAAGAAAGACCGATCATTGAGCCGCCTACTGAGGAACCGGCTACTGGGGAGGCTTTTGTTGAGACCACTATTGCCGAGGGGGTTATGCCCCTTGAAAGTGCACCATAAGATGTGACTGGTAGCAAGGTGAATTCCCCTGTAGTCCATACTATCAAGGTATCTTCAACTGACATGGCTGCTATTGAGGATACTTCCCACACTGAGATTGCTCTTGCTATAATAAGTTGTACTGAGGTTGTTACTGTTGACACCTCAGCTCCCTCAGGTAATGATTGTAAGAGTTTGATAATCAATTTTTCATATGCTGTCTCTTCTTTCTTTAATCCCAAAGCTTTCATAGGAGTCAGATCAGTCACTGATACTGCATTTATATTGTCACATTCTCATATCTATTATATAATAAACCCTGTTATTTAGTCTTATTTTATTAATAATATGCAGGCCCATTAGTAAGGGAGCAGGAAGAGAAAACGAGCCAAAAAACCTATCAAAATTCTGATTTAATTCAGAGTTAATTCAAATCAAAAGTCAAGGCAAATCAAGGCAAATCAAAGAAGATAAAACTAATTGATCAATCAGTTAAATTAGATCTCTATAAATCAAGTGGTTAAAGCCAAAAATCAACAGAAGAATCGTCAAAATCAGAAGATCAAATGATATATCTTTTTGATAAATAGAAGAAACAACGCGAGAGAAGGAACTGCTCCCAGGATGTTGCCTAGCCACATCCTGGCCACGGATCTGTAGCCAAAGTCGCAGATCCGCGAGTCTGTTGCACTAGATGGGGGGCGTTTTTCTCCCCTATCTTCTCACACTCTTCCCTTTTGGTTTTTTCCTATAAATACTGGGATTTCTCAGTGTACAAAAAATGATTAAGTAGGAAGGATTCTTAAGCTAGTTTTTCATTTTTTTTAGTGTAAATTTTATTTTATTTTATGTAATTTTTATTTCTTTGTAAGCATAGGTTAGACCAAGATTCATGTAAGTAAGAGATAGAGATTTATGTTAAGAGTGACACCGATGTAACCTCCTCCTTTCTTCCATCGTTTCTGCAAGCAATAAAAAGATAACTTTTTTATGTTCTTCTATATTTTTATTTTTTTTTTCTTCTTTCTATTCTTCCTCTTTTGGTTTTGAGATAGTCCAAGTGAGTCAAATAGCATCGTATTGCCTTGCCTTAGCGAGTGCCATCGATAGCTCATGACGATGGATTCTTCCTTATGTTTGTATCATTTCATACTTGCTCGAAGAAGCCTTGATGATGTAATGTGAATTGAGACTGAGTTAATCTTATGAATTATGCACTAATCACCTCCAAATCAAGGTAAACATGCAAGAATTCCGGGTAAGTCATCAACCAAAAAAATGTAAGTATTTCTTTTAGGTATTTTCCTTTTAATCTTTAGTTTAGATTACCTCCATCACCAAATCTCTACTATTTTTCACTTTCTTTGTATAAAATCACCATCTCCTTCTATCTACCACTTTCACAATTTTACATTACTTATTTACTTTTTCTTTTCAAGAACTAAAAGAAAAACTTTAACCATTTTTTATAACTTAAAAGAGAACTTGCAAAAAGCTTCCATCGCTAGTCCCTCCTTGAGGATCACGACCCGCATAGCCACTTGCTATTGCGATAGCATTGAGTACATCGCACTACTATTATAAAGTTATGAAATTCTGTATTTTCTGTGTGCATGTTTAACCTCGATCAAATTTTGACACCGTTGATAGGGAGGGACGATAAGTAACTCTTTTTTGTTTACTTTATTGATTAACTTTCTTCTCTGTTCTTGGTATACAGATTTAACAATAAGGAAATTTTTGCTACAGTAGAGATATAAGTGGCCCTGGACTCTGCTCAAGAAAGCAGAGCTCAGAAGCCCTCAAATTTGCTGCATTCCCATGCCAATCTGAGTGATCTACTAATCTGTATTTTTTATATGTTGGCAGAATTGCAAAGTTTAAATATGTATAACTATTTATTTTCTTATTTGACTCACTGTACATACATTTCTAATTCAACATTAAAAAGTTAATTGTAAATGCTAAAACAGTTTAGACTTTGCATTTAGGCACGTGTCTATTTCGTTACATTTTTCATTTGCTGTTGAAGAGTACTGGAGCCAAGGTATGTATGCATAGCATTTAGTATAAGGTTCATTCTTGTATAAAATATTGCTTGAGTGTTACTTTTTCTATATACTTGTACACTGCACTAAATTGAATTAAGGGCTTGTCTTATAAACAAGATAAAATAGGAAAGTCATTACCCTCTCTTAGCCCACAAATAATCTCCTCACTCACTAATCCAAGCCTAAGTAAAACTGAGTAGACGTTGGCTCTAGGGACATCTCGGACTCAATAGAAGAATGACCTAAGGGGGAAGTTGATTAGAATTTAACTATTGCCAAATCGGTGTCAAAGGTTGGGGATTGAGGGGCGAAAGTCCGAAGACTGGTGGTTTGGCTTAATTAGGCCCATTGCTTTTAAGCAAAGATACCTCTCACCAATCTTACCCCTACCTGGCCGATTAACTTGTGGTCATATTCGGTAATATACCCCCCCATGAACAGTCTAACCAGTTAGGAGTCGTCTAGGTCTAAGGTCTACCCTAACTTAGGTTAGATTTTTTTTATTTGTTTGTTTATTTATTTGTTTTTCTTCGTTTCTTTTTGACATTTCTTGTATGATATGGCTTATAACATATATTTTTTCAATTTTAATGCTAATTCATATTACACCCCGACCTCTTTTTGGGATATTACCAACCCGACATATCATAACTTTAACCAACCTAATGTGCTGGATTGGTCTTATCCGAATCAATATATGCCCCATTCCCTATACTATAAGCAAGACTGGAACAATCATCACCACTCTTCACAGAGTCAGTGGGGATACAACTCCCCCGAGTCATATAGTCAACCACCTTAGCAACATCCAGCTTTATATACTCCTTCTCCCGAACAACCATTAGAAGAATCAATTGACTGGGAAAAGAGGATGAAAGCCTTAGAAGAGCTCGAGCGATGAATTCATAATTTAGAAGACTCGAAATCCCATAAAAATTTTAAATCCAAGATCCTTTCTCTATTTTTCAAGTCCTACAAAAAGAAGAACATACAGACTTAGAAAAAAGTATAGAATCTATGATTCAATTCCATAGTGATCCACTCGATATGATAGAAGCAAGACTTAGTCGATTGAAAAATATGCGTAGGAATAAGAAAACTCTCCCTACACAATCTTTAACTATTCCCAACACTTCTAGTCATATTGATGAAAACCAAGAATCATGGTATCTTGAAGACTTTGACCAAGATTCAATTTCACCACAAAACCTTAAACTTGACCAATATCAACCCATTGACGAATTGACAAGTTTTCTTTTTAATGAGATTGAACTTGATTATGAATATGAACCCGATCCCCAACTTTGTGATTCAGTTCCCATCTTCGAATCTCTATTGACTCTTTTATTCTTACCCAATTTGGACCAATTTCATAAGCCAACATTTATTCTCATATCCATAGATCTAGAAATTGAATCACCAATTTTGGATAGTCACATTCCATTGATGGGAAAAGAATGTGAATTTTAATTGTTGGATTTGGACTCAACTCTTGAATTAAAACTGACTCTCGAACCCAAAGTTGATTTTCCTAAGTTAGTATTGATTCCTAAATCTAACATTCTTGAGCTCAAGTCAACCATTCCACCAAGTCACATTCTTCTGTTGGACATAGGTATAGATCATGATGACTCCGTGATGATTTTTCAAGACTGGTCATGTAAAGGGAATAAGTATCATGATAGGATCTTTCATGATCCTATTCATATTGGGGACTGTAAATATATAAATAGAAAAGAGGTCAATAAAGGTGGGTTCTGTAAACTACCACATTATCTTGATTGGGTAGTAACACTTGACCCAATCCGACCACCACCGGAATCACCACCTTAAGGTAATATTTTCCTTCTCTTTCTTCTTTTTCATGCATCTAAGCATTCATTCATACAATAAAATCCTTAGTTTTGTGGCCTTGTTTACTCGAGTCCTTAAGTCCTTGGGATGTTTTCTCACCCGGTGCCCTAAAACTGTTTGGTTGGGAGTCATCGATTAAAGGCACGTTACATAGGCAGATTAGAAAGCCTAATAGAACTAAGGAATAATATCACCAAAAATTAAAAAAAAAACGAAAAACAAAAGGAAAAAAATAAGGCATAAGAGAGTTAAAGAACCCTGAGTCAAAATTTCACGGTCACAAAAGTGCATATAATATAGGGTAAAATAATAGACTATATGAGAAATACAGTTTGACTCCTTGCCTTGATTGATAACAAGTTTTTGAATAAAGACTAAGCTTAAGAATGAAAAGTTCAGTTTTTCTATAACTTATAAATTACTTAATTCTTATAATAATACTTCAAATGTTTTTATTTTTCAAAATATGTTTTTAAAATACTAACACTTTGTTTCTCAAACTTATCCTCTAGGAAAAATCTAGAGGTTTAATGGCTTGTTGCATATGCTCAGTGCAACCGCGTGACCTGTGAAAATGGTCTAATAATTTTTAGGTTTAGTTTTGATGTTTTGCTTGAGGCGAGCAAACAATAAGTGTGGGGGTGTGATCAATCACTGATATTGCATATATATTGTCACATTCTCATATCTATTATATAATAAACCCTGTTATTTAGTCTTATTTTTATTTAATAATGTGCATGCCCATTACTAAGGGAGCAGGAAAATAAAACAAGCCTAAAAGCCCATCAAAATTCTGATTTAATTTAGAATTAATTCAAATCAAAAATTAAGACAAATCAGGGCAAATCAAAGAAGATAAAACCAGTTGATTGATCAGTTAAATCAAATCTCTACAAATCAAGTGGTTAAAGTCAAAAATCAACAGAAGAATCGTAAAAATCAGAAGATCAAACGATATATCTTATGGATAAATGGATGAAACAACGCGAGAGAAGGAACTGCTCCCAGGATGTGGCCATCTGGCCACATCCTGGCCTCGGATCCACGGCCAAGGCCGCGGATCCGCGGGTCTGTTGCTACAGATGGGGGAGCGTTTTGTTCCCCTATCTTCTCATACTCTTCCCTTTAGGTTTTTGCCTATAAATACTGAGATTTCTCAGTGTACAAAAATGATTAAGCTAGAAAGGATTCTTAGGCTAGTTTTTCATTCTTTTTAGTATAGGTTTTTTTTATTTTATGTAATTTTTATTTCTTTATAAGCATAAGTTAGACTAAGATTCATGTAAGTAAGAAAGATTTATGTTGAGAGTGACACCGATGTAATATCCTCCTTTCTTCCATCATTTCTGCAAGTAATAAAAAGTAAACTTTTTTATGTTCTTCATTATTTTCATTTTCTTCTTCTTCTTTCTACTCTTTCTCTTTTAGTTTTGATGATAGTCCAAGTGAGTCAAATAGCATCGGTATTGCCTTGCCTTAGCGAGTGCCATCGATAGCTCATGACGATAGATTCTTCCCTATGTTTATATCATTTCATACTTGAAGAAGCCCTGATGATATAATGTGAATTGAGACTGAGTTAATCTTATGAATTATGCCCTGATCGCCTCTAGATTAAGGTAAACATGCAAGGATTCCAAGTAAGTCATCAACCAAAAAAAGGTAAGTATTTCTTTTAGGTTTTCTTTCTTTTCTTTTAATTTTTAGTTTATATCACCTCCATCACTAAATCTCTACTATTTTTCACTTTCTTGTACAAAATTACCATCTTCTTCTATCTACCACTTTCACAATTTAAGATAACTTATTTTCTTTTTCTTTTCAAGAACTAAAAGAAGAACTTTAATTATTTTTTGTAACTTAAAAGAGAACTTGCAAAAAACTTCCATCGCTAGTCCCTCTTTGAGGATCACGACCTACGTAGCCACTTTCTATTATGGTAGCATTGAGTACATTGCACTACTGTTATAAAGTTTTCAAATTATGTATTTTCTGTGTGTAGGTTCAACCTCAATCAGAGCCTTAGCATTGACTATTCCAATTGCAAAGCCATCTCAAGAGGAGGCAATAAGTCCCATCACATTGGACAGTACGGAGGTCGATGTCATTTATCATAGCATCAATGACGACCCTTTTATTGGCGATTTTAATGGTGATTGAGGTGCAACATCTGCACCTTCCACCACGCCAACCATAGAGCAGACTGGGCTTCAGCTTGAGTCTACCAATGAGCCAGTTTTCATTCCTACCACATCTTCAGCTCCAGCTACTTCTGGCTTTCAAATGGTTATCAGCTCAAGATCTCCAACGCTGATTATTGATCCGAACTCAATGATCACCAGTCCTACTTCTCTGGTAGCTAGCACGCCTTTTTTCATGAAGACTCTTTGCGGCTGTCGTCTGTTCCCTCCATTCCATTGATGATTGTCCCCATGACACCTGCAACGATTATGACCACCAAACTCCCAGAGACTTCTCCTTCAAAGCTTACTCGCTCGCCTGGAGTGATAAAAGTAGAGAAGGAGTTTGTGACAGAGATGATTGATACCTTCTACAAGAGTCTGAAGTGATGCATCTCTTTGGTGTTGAAGGGTTCAACAAGTCCGTTCGAGTTTCTAAAGGTGGTCCTTACGCGGAACATAGAGACTATCAGAGACTTTGGCGGGAAACGATCAAGTTACCTCCCTAGAACTAATAGTAGAGGATCTCGAGAAAAATGTGGGCGAGTGACATCACCTGAATAGCTGGGATCTAACCCTGTTTGTTGAAGAGGAGGTCAAGCGTCTCTCTTAACATATGCAAAAGATTTATGCAGAGACGTAGAAGGAACTGGAAGTAGAGTCGCAGGAGTTGAAATCCCTGGAGGCTGAAAAGGTTAAGATTGTCGATGCAATAGACGCTCCCGATAACGCAATTGCTGATGTCAATGAACAACTTGAAAAGGTAGAGGCGATGATAAAGAGGGCCAACTTTCTCATATCTAAAGTTGGTCCTATGTGTGCAGAGGAAACTGCTCAGTTAGAGCAACTGAGTGCCCGAGTGATCAAGTCTTTAAGTTGGAGGCAGAGAAGAAGGCGGCGATAGCGGAGACTCAGGCTCCTTGGCTCAACTGGCAGCTTTTAACTAAGAAGATCTGAAGTCTCAAGCTTTTGCTAAGGCTGAAGAGAATAGGACACAAAAACTGTCTTCTCTTGAGAATAAACTCATATCATATGAAAGACAAGTTTAATGTATCTTTGATGCATCTCTTCGTTTTGAATCAATAAAATATTTTCTTTTGACTCATTTTCTCTTCTCAATGCCTTCTTCTTGTTTGCTTGTATAATTACCCATAGGTAATATAAATCATCCGTAGAAGAAAACTTATTATACAATTCATTTGAAAGAACTAAAAAAGGGTGAAAATTCATTAAGTTGACTTTCTGAAGAAATTACAAATATAACTGAAATTATTCAGAGGTTAAGAAAAATCAATCAAATATAAGAATCAAGTGGATTAAAAGAGGGTAGATTTAGGAATCCTTAGGGATTACTAAGAAGTTTTGCTATTTAAAGGTGACAGGCTGGACATTACAACGAAGAAAGAGTCTTTACTGGACCAAAAAGATTGGATTTGGACATCCATGTAGCTTTGAAGCCTCTAAAATTGGATGAGCTGCTATGAAGTCTGCGAGGGCTTGGCCCTTGATGGCCTTTTAAGGTACGAAGGTCATGTCATATTAGGATAAATGTATGGCCCAATTAGCTAATCTGGAGTTTAGAGAACTTGGTTTTATCATAAGAATCCGTAGAGGATTGACTCTTGAAATGACATAAATGATATACCCGACCAAGTAATATCGCATCTTCTGATGGCGAAGATGAGAGCAAAGCACTCCTTTTCGACTAGGTTGTAGCGATTTTCAGCCCCAAATACTTCATCATTCTTCTATGCAAGCAGAGCACCTAAAGAATGGTTCATGGCTCTTACATAAAGTAAGCATGGTTTTCCTTAAGAAGGAGATGTCAGGACTGGATGCTTAGTGAGGTATTCTTTGATATCCTCAAAAGCCTTTTGACAAGTGTCATCCCAGACAAAAGATACGCCCTTCTTCATTAGCCATGTAAATGGTTGACAGTGACCCGACAGATTTATGATGAATCTACGGATGTAGGCCAGTCTTCCTTGAAGACCTCTGAGTTCTTTGAGATTATTTGGGGGCTGCATATCTTGAATGGCTTTGATCTTGTCGGGGTCAAGATGAATTCTTTTGGATGTGACAATGAATTCAAGGAATTTGCCACTTGAAACTCCCAAGAAAGACTTTGTCGGGTTCATCTTCAGCTGGTGACCCCGCATGAGATCGAACATCATTCTCAAGTCATGGAGATGGTTGTTCTTGTCATGATTTTGATTGCAATTTCGTCAACATAACACTCTACTATCTTTCGTTGGTGATCACAGCAGGTTGTGCTCATTGCACATTGGTAGGTTGTGCCTGCGTTCTTTAAACCGAATGGCATTACCGTGTAGCCAAATACACCAACGGTGTTTAGAATGACATATGCTTTTCATCATCCGGGTACATCTTGATTTGATTGTACCCTGAAAAGCCATCCAAAAGATATCCTTTCGAAACTATACGTGTTGTCAATCATGATATCAGTGATAGGCAACAGAAATTCCTCTTTAGGACAGGCTATATTAAGATCTCGAAAGTCAATATAAACTTAGGACTTTTCATTCTTTTTAAGGACGGGCACAATGTTAGCGTCCCAGTTTGGGTGCTGTTCTTCTCAAATGAAGCTACATTTGATGAGTTTTGAACTTCAGCTTCGATTGCCTCCATGACATCAGGTCAAAATCGTCGTTGTTATTGTTTGATCGGCTTAGCATCCGGTTTGATGTTGAGACGATGCATGGCCACCTGAGGATTGAGACCAGACATGACTTTGTCTCTCCAAGCAAAGACGTCTATATATTCTTTTGTAAGAGATATAAGGTCTTGCTTCTCCGTCGGAGAGAAACTTTCGCTTATAAAGATGAGTTTCGGGTGCGTTTGATCGCCTACATCAATTTGGATAACTTTATCCTCAATAGGAGGATCGCATTGAACAAAATGTTTCTCCCATTGAAGGTCAAGTTATTGAGCCCATGGGTCGGTCTCGAATGTCTCAACATCCTCTTCTCTTCCACCTGATTGGTAGATGTCATGTTGGTGAAGAGTTTCTTGAAGGCAATCCCCACACTTATGCAGATTCCCAATCCGATGAGTTTGAGTTATGTGATGATAAAGACTTTTCAGATTCTAAATTAAATTAAACGGTGGGGTAACGTACCCCAACTCCCTGCGAGTCTGATTGTAGTAGCTGGCAGGCTTCCTTTTTGGTACGAAAGATTGTAAAGGAATGCTCATCCCTTTTTAAAATTCAATCCTTCACAACAATGTAAGTCGTATCATGTTTCTTTTATCATATGGTGCGCTGACCGTGCATAGTTAAAAATTGTGAGGGCTCCAAGTCTTCATCTGAATCGTTGGATATAGTAATTCAATGTCGGACTTTGCCAAATATGATTGGCGATTGGTCCTTTTTAGCAAGTGGAACTACAAACACAGATTCATCATTCTCCTCTATGTGCATGGATGATGTTGACATTGGCAGAGGTATATGTAGAGGACTCATGTCAACAGGATTATCTACATCATCACAACACAAAAAATAATCAAAGTTGATATTTGATTAGTCTCTAATTTTGCATAATTTTTATCACATTCGGATATTTATTTGATATAAAATTCTACTAATAAAGCTTTGCTTGCTTGATCCTAGGTTCATGGCGTGCATATGAAGAAGAAGACCCTAAATCACCATTTAATAGGTGATTAAAGGCTTACCAAGTAGCCATTGACCTTAGGGAGGAGATTTTGTCAGCTCAGGGCATCAAATCTAGAATCCAGAGGATCAACTGATAGAAGACAGAAGGGACGACGCTCTGCCCGAAGCCAGGCGCGTGCCCCCTAGCAGGGCCGCAAAAACGCGGCCCAGGCCACGTTTCCATAACCGTACGGGTGTGGCCACGCCCGGGCTTTAGGCCAGAGGTTGTCCCCTTGCCCCTTTCCCCTGGTGCCTATAAGTACCCCCTGGGGTCTGAAGAGAAGGAACTCCAGAGTTTAGAGCATTGTTGTAATCTTATTTTTAGGATAGTAGTTGTTTTAGTTTCCTTCTTCTTCTAGTTTTAGTTTAGCCATTAGAGTGAAAGAGAGAGAGTGTGGGGGTGTGGTTAGTCTCTAATTTTACATAATTTTTATCACATTCGCATATTTATTTGATATAAAATTCTGCTAATAAATCTTTGCTTGCTTGATCCTAGGTCCATGATGTGTGTATGAAGAAGAAGACCCTAAATCACCATTTAATAGGTGATTAAAAGCCTACCAAGTAGCCATTGACCTTAGAGAGGAGATTTTGTCAGTTCAGGGCATCAAATCAAGAATCCAGAGGATCTAACTGACAGAAGACAGAAGGGATGATGCTCTGCCCGAAGCCAGGCGCGTGCCGCCCTGGCAGGGCCACAGAAATGCGGCCCTGGCCGCGTTTCTGTGGCCGTACAGGCGAGGCCATGCCCGGGCTTTGGGCCAGGGTTGTCCTCCTCGCCCTTTTTTCCCTGGTGCCTATAAATACCCCCCTGGGGTCTGAAGAGAAGGAGATCCAGAGTTTAGAGCATTGTTACAATCTTGTTTTTAGGATTGTAGTTATTTTAGTTTCCTTCTTCTTCTAGTTTTAGTTTAGCCATTAGAGTGAAAGAGAGAGAGTGTGTGTAAGAGTTGTATTTGAAGGTGACAAGCTGATACAAGTAACTATTTCTCTTTCTTCTTTCCATTTACATGTGTTTGCCATTTGCTTTTACTTCCTTGTTGTTGTGTAACTCTTTTTCTCTTTACTTCTTTCTTTTACTTTCTTGTTGTAGTGTAACTCCCTTTCTCTTTACCCCTTTTCCTTCATTGTTTCTTTTACTACTATGTCTAACTAACTCTTCCATTGCATGGCTAACTAATTACTAACCCACTAATATCTAACAACTTGATTGATAAACCCAAATGAGTCAATAGCGTCAAATAAGCCTTGTGCAAACAAGAGCTATGATATCTTAAGACAAGGGTTCTAACTCTAACTTACATTCAAGTATTCACTTTCTTATATTTCATGCTTAACGGGTTTTTATTGATCTATGGATTGCATGCTTTACTTGATTTTGTAAGTTAGAGATTTTCCTTTTAACTTTACTGATACCATTAGTGCATTTGTGTCTTCCTGTATTCTCGCCTTCAATTGGATCTTGATAAGGGAATGTCCAAGTTTTTATCGTATTACGCTAAGTTATAGGAAGAACTTTCACTTGATTTTCACGTGAATAGTTCCTATGCATAAGGGTTATGCTTGCCTATGATCCATCATGAGCTTACATCTTCAAGAAGTTTGGGATCAGTGGAAGCACTCAGTAGAAAGTTAGCCATACGTTTTTACCATTAAGAAAATCCAATTTTACAAACCACCAAATCATTCTAAAACAATCTTTGAAACCAACTTGTTTTCATTTTTCAATTCTTTATTTGAAACAAAGAACTTTCTCTTTTCTTGAACAAAGAAGCCGCATCAAGCTGTCATCGCTCTCCCTCCTTGTGGATACGACCCGTATAGCCACTTCGCTACTACGAGAATTGAAAAAGCAGTAACATCGACCCACACTCTTTTTACTTATTCTTATGCTTGCTTTTTGCCAATCAATATTTTCATTAAGGACCCATTTATCGCCATTGTCTACAAAATTATTACAATCTGGATCATTAAGATATGCTATAATTAATTCTTCATCAAAAGAAACCTCTGGATTATCTCCTGATTCTAAGTCCGCTTCGTTGCCGCTATCGATGTCATCTGGCAACGATCTTTTCACCACTTTACCATTCTCTTAATAAAATACACAATCAGTGAAGTAGTTCTCTACTTCTTTGAACGACTACATTTCGGCAAACACCATCCTGACTATCACCTTTTCATCCACATATTTAAAGTATTGATGGAGCATGGATGTCACAATCCAATTTGCATGGATCCAAGGCCGTCTGAGCAAGAGGTTGTAAGATGTGTCAGCATCAATGACATAACATGTCACTTCTGATTTCAAGTCTCGAATTTGGTACCGGAGACGGATCTTGACCAGAGGGTGACTACTCCCGGTGTTGAAGCCATACATGTCGTAATCGTAGTCGACAACCTGCTCAGCAGGATGCCGAGAAAATAAAGAGGTCTAGTGGGGATGATGCTCAGAGCAGACCGAATCAACTTGTATTCTCTCGATGTTTGTAGACCCAATGTACCCTGTATAGTACAAGGGTTTATCATGTCAGGTGTCCTTGAAGCATGTCTTTAGGAGTGAAGGTGATGCATGAAACTTGCTGTTGTACCATATGGCATTGGGGACATGAAGTTCCATCTTCTTTTGTAGGGATTGGAACTTGTGTCAGAAATGATTCCAAATCAGCAAACGGATCACTAAGTGCCTCTCTCATTTTCTTCGAGAGGTGAAGTAGCTCATGGAGGGTAATACGAGCTAGAATATTGGACAGTTATGCCAATATATCAAAGCGGAAAGGAGCATTGAGTCCTCAGGAAGGATTCTTCTTCAAGGATTCATCAAAGCGAATCTCTTTCTGCTTCTCTTTGTCCTTAGGTACTGGGACATAGACAGGTGCAGCGATTCCTGACATTGTTGGTGGTTGTGTCCGGTCAGGTATCTGGTTGTACTGTCGCAAGTATTATTTACTAGAGTGTTCCCACGGCTGTGAAGTAGTGGGCCGTGTTGCTAAGGCAAGCTTCTCTCCTTCTGAGTCAATGAGAGAGGGTACAATCACAGACTCATCATTTATTGCGAGAGAGACGGTATTTCATGACTTGCTTTTGAGCTCGGGCTTGCTAGTTTCCCATTGCTCATTTTTTATGATATCTGGGTGGACCTACATGATCTCTCCAGATTTTGTCATCATTGGAATGAGACCCTTAACTTTCTGCTTTTCAGCCATTAGATAGATGACATCCAGTCTGGCTTTAGGTACTGGGACTGATCCATCTTGAATAGTCATCTTTGAGAAGATCCTGAAATTAAGAGTCACCATATTGACGGTGACTTTCTTTTGTTCTGACTTGAGAGTCAGAACTCCAGATTCTACCAATACTTGGACCTTGTCCTAGAGGACAAAGCATCTGCTAGTAGGGTGATGAACCATCCTATGAAAGAGGCAATAGTTGGGATCATTTGTACGCCCCATTTCATTATGTCACTGAACTTTGAGTAACTTGAGCTTATTACCCTTGTGAAGTAGTGGAAGATTGTCACCACCTGCTCGTCTTTGGAGGAGTACATCTTAAGTGGGAATTTGAACTCTTGAATGTCATTGGTGCCGCTCCTCTACTTTTGTTGAGCTGCCCTGATAGCTCAATAGTCATGATTTTCTTCCCCTTTGATTAGAAAGATAGGGCTACAACATGCCCCTTGGTGTTGACCACCTACTTATTCTTGGGCACTGAGAGTTCAAACTTCTTAGCCGACTTTTTGGCTATCTCAGCCTGCTCCACAAGCTCCTTTCATGTATGGGCTTTAACAGTCCCATATGTATTTTTCACTTTGTCGAGAAAATTATTCTAGTATGTCTGGAGTAGCATTGGCAATGGCATACCAGCGGGGCACATAAGAGAAAGGTTACAGAACCTCTCAATGTATTCCCGCACTGATTCTCCTCCTTTCTAGACCATTGAGAGAAGCTTATCCATGGTCACCTTGTCACGCCCCGCTTCCCAAAATACGCGGGAATGGGGTCGCGATGAGAGTCGGCAACGTATATACGCGAGAAAAATACCCCACGTATACACGCTAAGCCTAATTTAACCTGAACAAGCTATGAATTCAATCATAATAATCAATGATCACTGCACTAATACATATAAAGTCTAAACAATGATAGCAGATGAATAACGGAAGGAAAAATGACAGCTGGATGCGATAAAGGCAGAATCAGGAAATAACAAGAATATAAGAGGGATGTGAATACCAGAATCAGAAGAAAGAGCGTCTAGTTCCTTGCAAGGCGTACCGCCTCGTCGAACACCTGCACAAATGAAACAATCGTCTAATATCTGGACGTGCAAATCCAGGGTCGTCAGAACGCGACCTGGTGAGTGTGTGTGTAAAGGGAAAAGCTCGTGCATATAAACAGTGTGCATAAATAATAAGAACAACTACAGATATAAGAAATTGAATAACAAGATAAATAACTGAACTGTAGTATAACTGATAATCAACATGAATAAAGACATAAGACGACTATCACAACTGTGAGCAAGCAACTGATGTCAAAATATGTAACCTATCACATGTCACTAGGCTGGTATATATCTGGTCCTGGTTACAATCATGTGTATAGCCATATGTCATAAGGCAGAGTATCAATTCAGGGCATAACATAATGTATTTCATTCAAACCATTCATTAACAATCAGTAGTGTTCTTTGTTATCTTTGTCCCTTCCCACCGGCGTCCCACAACACCGACAGTTCACACTGGAGCCCGCACTTCCAGTAGAACTCATCCGAACTCCGATATGCGGGTATCACTGTTCGGATAGAGGAGAAACCAAATAACATAAGGTCAAGTTGTTATCAGCATACAAGTACGTGTGGGTGTTAATATGCACTGAGAATGTTTATTACGCTAACACCAGGTGGCACAATCAGGAGATAGCCCTACAGATTCAAGAGGTGGCCCCCACAGATTCAAGAGGTGGCCCCCACCACGTGTGTGGTGTGGCACTTTGCTCCGTGTGGCACTTTGCTATGAGGGGAATGGATTCTAGAGGTGGCCCCCACGGATTTAAGAGGTGGCCCCCACCACGTGTATGGTGTGGCACTTTGTTCCGTGTGGCACTTAGTTCCATTCAGGATCCACCGGACGCTAGTACGATTGTGGGATACATCCTCGTCATCCCGACACCAGGCGACAAGTCCGCCGGACGCCGGTCTGACTGTGCTATTAACAGGGTAACAGTACATGGGACATGGGTACAGGGGATACAGGAGTTCTAGATGTCAGGTAGCAGTATTATAATCATGCCAAGCTCCCAGAAAAGGTGCCAGGTGTACAGTCAGTTCGGTAGTGCCATTAGTAACAATCAATATCTATGCCATTTCAATTGCTGGGATGATACAGGACGGTAACAATATCAGTACAGTAATCGTATACACGGTGAACAATATTAGTAACAGTGAACAGTAACAGTAACCGTGTATACGATGAACAATAAAACTTTATAAGGTGTTACGGTCAAACAATCATTTCCCAGTAGCTTTCAGTAATAAGAATTATTATAGTAAAATGTCTGAACACTGATCCCTTACAATACAATCCCATATAGAATTAGACAAATCATCGATAAAATAATATCACACCTACTTGTCCTTAATATCTAAAAAGTGATAGTCGGAATATCAGACAATTAACACTATGAATTTCTAACCTCTCATAGATGCACTTATTTCCCATCCTATCAATAACTCGATCCCCAAGTCTTCACAAATTCTCACTTCGATTAAGGTTAATCATAAGATTCCAATACTCGGCAACATAACAGATACATGTCTCTAAGATCTATCAAGTCAAGTCAATACAACCAATATCTATTCCTCAAAATCATGTTCATCCATCTATAGCCCATAACATAACTCAAGGGTAGAGTTTCCCATCCAATAAGAATCCAAGTACAGCAGTCAGACAAGCATTAGTCGACTAGGGGAGGTTAGTAGTTGACTAGGGAAGGGTTAGTCGACTACAAAGTATAATAAGTCGACTATACAAGTGTACTAGTCGACTAACAGGGAAGGCAAGTCGACTAACAAGGATTATAGGTCAGCAACAGAGAGTACCCAACTTCAAGGACATCCAACTAGTCGACTATAGTTATGATAAATCGACTAATTTGTGCTATAAGTCGACTACAAGAAAAGGGCAAGTCGACTAGGGAAGGGTTATTAGTCCACTATAGGAGAGGGGTAGTCGACTAAGGTAAGATCCAGTCAATAAACAGAAAGTGCACAACTATTCTGGAGGGGGCCTAGTCGACTACAGGTCTATAGTTAGTCGACTAATAAGGGTATTAGTCGACTAACACCATGGGCAAGTCGACTAACAGTCAGCAAACCTGATACTGAAATGCACCATCACACATTCCCACATTCTATTAAATGTACTCCTACTTCTCTCATGCACACATCACCCCAAACATATAAGTTCCTACGTTACCTCTGCACACATATTAACTTATACATATTTAATCAAATGATACCAAAAGTTAAGTAATCTGTGTGCGCTACACAATAATCCACACCACACGCATAGACATATCTTTAAACACATAATTAAATAAAGAAAGAAAGAGAGAGAGACACTCACATCATAGGGGCACGGGCGCGTTCGTACTCGCCTACGGTGATCCACGGCGTCCCACGGAGAGCCGGAAAATGGCTCGGAGTAAGGTTTTTCTGGCACACAAAGAAACACATACATTAATAAGCACCACATTCATAACTATAATACATATAAATAAATCTATAATTTACACATATTTAATTGTAAGTATATCTCACATCTACACTCCCAATTAGCCCACGCACACACACAGGTACATATTATAAATAATAATGCAAATCTTCCCACACATTAAATTCCATACACATAATAATTCTCATAAATATGAAATAATTAAGAAACATCACACCAACATACACAACACATGAAAGCAGAGAAGGGAAACTCACGGCATGGGCAAGGGCTGGAGGTGCTCTCGGCCGAGCGCTGGAGGATGCTGCCAAGGGGAGAGGCTCGGCCTGGACAGGGCTGATGGCACTCCGCCGGAGGAGAGGTCGGGGATGCTTCGGGCTGCCGCGTGGAGGGTTGTGATGCCATGCTGCCGCTGTCGTGGCTGCTGTTGCGGCAAGGAGAAGGCGGCCAAGGAGGGTGTGCCGTGGTTGCTAGAGGCTGGATCTGCAGGGGGGCGGCCATGGTGACTCCGGGGTGCCGGGTTGGAGAAGAAAGAGCAGCGGTGGTATTCGGCTGGTGAAGAGTTGGCTTGCCGAGGCTGTGCGCCTTTGAGGCCTGCGCCAAGAGGCGGCCTGGGCTGGATCTGAGTGCAGGGTGCAGCCGAGGGAAGGGGGAGCTGCTGGTGTTGCCGTGGACTGCCGCTGGAGAGGAGAGCCGCTGGCCAGTTGGTGGAGGTCGGGCAGCCACGAGAGAGGGCCTTGGGCTTGGCTTTGCTGCTGCCATGGAGGGGGATGCGCCGTGGGGGCGGCTGTAGAGATGGCGTGGGGGGGGGGAATCCGGCAAGGAAGGAGGAGAGGATCCGGGGTTGTTAGGATATGAGTATGAAGATGAGATTAAGATTATGTAGTTAGGATTTTATAGGATTAGTTGGGATTTGTTTTGTTAGGATTAGATTGGCTTGGATATGGATATGATGGGTTGTGCCTAGTGAGTTAACAGGTTTGTGTATAGGGATGTTGGGCTAGGTTAAAATGAAAATGTAAGGAGAACTTATAAAGGTGATAAACAATAGGCTTGATGGGCTGGCTATTAAGTTCAGAATGGGCTTGATAAAAGAAATGAGAAGAAAAGAGAAATGAAAAAGATAAGAGGAATGGGTTATGGGCTTGAGTAGAAATAAGGCTTTAAGGTAATGGGTTGGAATTTAGAAACAAGGCTTTAGGGTATATGGGTATGCTAATGGGTAGAGATACAGGTATAGGATTAGAAGTAGGGAAAATACAAGGGAAAGAAATGAAAGGAGAAGGAAAGTAGCTTGAAATAACACACGTGAAAAATATAAATAATGATATCAATAGTAATAATAATGATGACACCTCAATACAATATCAAATAAATAATTAATAATAATATAGATATTAATAACAACAAATAAGTCACATGATAATTAATGATTAATAAATACATGTACATATTAAAATACCTGTATATTTTATTTAAATACAGTATATAAAATATAGGGATATTACACACCTCGTTGTCATCCTTGTAGAATCGAGAGAGAAATTGGGTTTCCAAGTCAATCTAAGAATTTATGGAGCCGCTGAGCAGGCTCCTGAACCAATCAAAGGCTACCCCCTTAAGGGTGCAGATGAATAGTCTAGACATGATGGCATTGTTATATATTACATTACCGGCTTGAGATAGAAGTAATAGATGTGTTAGTTGGATGAGCTCTTGCCATCGTACATGTGCAACATAGGTGGCTTGAACTTCGGTAGGTATGGCACTAAATCCCATTCCAGCAGGTAAAGATGAGTCATCCCTACTTTTTTAGTTCATCCCTTAGGCTAGGGATGCAATCTGAGCTTGAATGCCCTTAATCACCTCTGCATCAATCAAGGAGCTTTCCTTTGACTTCTCAGTCTTAGGATGTTCATCGATGTTGTGTTCCTCTTCATCGTGATTACAACCGGTGTTATTAGTGTTCTGGTTGACCAAGAACTGAGCTAGCATTTGCTGGATGTTTTTCAAGGCTTCTTGTTGAGCCTTGAAAGTCTGCTCTTACGCCTCCATTCACCGACAGAGATCATCATCATTATTATCAGCCATGTTAGCAGATACAAGCCTCCTTCGTACTGAGATGATGGTAGATGAAGAAGCGTATCCACTAGCTCCTCCTTATCATTAGACCATTAGAAAAGGTTCCTCAATGGTGCCGGTGACATAGCCCCTGTGGATGAAGAAGGTTGTCGTAGTTGTAGCGTATTGCTACCCTTGAACGAGTACCTTAGAAGGCACCCTCTTATTCCACTAGAACCTATCTTAAGCCGGGCTATAGTCAGAGTCCAGGGAGCTAGCTGTAGGAGTAAAGTTCCCTCGTCTCCTTCATCAAGATCGAAATAAATCCCTCCCTCTGCTTATCATGTTAACAGAGGCTGCTATAAGATGGACCACCATTGTTACCTTCTTCTTTTGGGACTTGGGCTTCTCAGAAGTTTGGGCTGACAACCGATTTAATACCGATTACTGGCTTGGAGGAGAAGTTGTGGGAATTATCCCCAAACAACAATAGACGGAGTGGACCATTACAAGTTAACACCCTGCTTGTCCATACTGGGACGGTGAGATCTGAACAGGCTCCTTAGAGCGGAGTTTTCGCTTATTGCTCAGATAGTCTCGCAAGTCTGTGTTAACTGGACCCAACTGATCTAACACAAAAACTCAAGGAGACTGAAAACTAGCCCCCTTAGGATGAGAAGCCCTTGACTTAGCCTTAAAGGTTTTCTTTTTGGCTATAGGCGAAGCTAGGATAGCTTCGCCTGAAAAAGTAGCTTCGCAAGGCGAAGCTACTGTTTTAACTCTGCCTTTTAAGGCGAGCTTAGCTTTGTTGTGCAGAGCTCAGTCAGTGGTGATTTATCTCTAGCCTCGTGGCTAAGATCATTAACACTTGGTGTTTTGTTTCTAGCCTTGCGGAAAAGATCCTCAGCATAGGTGCTGACAGTGAGAGCGATGCTAAATTAGCAACGGTATTAGCACACAAAGGTGCTTTATCCTTAGCCTCGCATGATAGGCGAGGCTGAACTCCACAAAAAGTTAAAATAGCTTCGCCCGGTGAAGCTATCTGAGCACTCTGTGCTCTTGACTTAAGCGAAGTTGCAGTGACTTCGCTTCCAGTACCAAATGGCGCTTTAGCTTTAACCTCACGGCTAAGAGCTGCTTTAGCGCTGTTGAATAGTGCTAATGATATAAGCGGGGCCGAGTAGCCTCGCTGCTGTACAAAATGCTTTAATCTAGACCTCGCAATATTGGCGAGGCTTAGCTCTGTGGAGAGCTGAAATTTAAGCTTCGCATGAGGCTGAATCAAAAGATCCGTCTCTAGCCTCGCATGAGACTAAAGATTTTACAATCCACATAGTCTTAGAAGAGGTTGTTTTAAGTTCCCAGGGAACCTCTGTAGCCTCGTGCGCAATGTTAACACATTGGCGCGAGGCTAAATTAGTCTCTGTTGAGACTGTGTTGACTCAAATAGAGTCAGTTTAGCCTCGCGTGAGGCTGTGATAGATTCAAAGAGTTCCTTACTTGTCTCAATTTGAGAGTTGCTTTCAATGGGTAGTCAGAGGGGCTCTGGCTATGCTAACCTTCCTATGCTTGCGCACATGTAGAATACTTGTGCTACCCCAGAGAGAAGTTATTCAAACCTCTCTTGGTCAAAGTGAATGATCGGGGTCTCTGCAGTAGACCCATTATCGCGTTGCGGTACTTGATTCTCAGGAGTAGAGATACAGTTCCCCAGCGGAGTCGCCATCTTGTTTTTCATAAAAAATCAAAGGGGGAAAACTTACAAAATTGTGTAGAAAATTACAAGTAAAAGGAAAATTACAGTTATTCTTTACTGAGATTTCTGGGAAAGTGTGCGGTAGAAGTCTGATCAGCGCATGACCACTTTGTTCCGTTGACGATGTGATCGATTGGGTCTTAAGGAATTCCTTCTCACCTGGTTTCAGAGATTCTAGAGAGGAAGATCCTAAGATATTAGCACCCTAAATTTAGAGAATTGATTCTCTAGATTTCTTGGAAGTGAGAGAGTTGTCTCAGCTGATTTTTCTTAATCTTTGTGCATGCTCTCTTTTTAACTCTGATGTCACCCCTAGCACGTCCAGAAGTGAGCTATTTATAGGCTTTTAGGGGTGTAACTACCCTTAGAATCCTGCAAGACTGGTAATAGTCTGTTGACCTTGCGCTAGAGGCTATTTTTAGGTTTGCGCGAAGCTTTAAAGCTTCAAGCGAAGCTAAATATAGTCATCACCGAGGCTAGCCATGCTCGCGCGAGCCTATTAAACGACCGTTTTAACCTGATTGTCTCCATTTAATGTGGGACGAAGTGGGCAGGTGTAACCGCCCACTTAAAGTGGCATTAAACCTACTAAAATAGTGGGGTTAGCCCACTAATTACAGGTCAAATGTTGACCAGGCAAACCTCTAGCAGGGGGTGCATAAAACTTCAAGCGAAGCTATTGCAAAGTTTCAGGCGAAGTTAGAATTAGCTTTAGGTGAAGCTGGGAGTTAGCTCTCTATGGAGCTATGAAGAGCTTCATGCGAAGCTATAAGAAAGCTTCTGGGCAAGCTAGAATTAGTTTTAGATGAAACTGTAAGCTAGCTCTCTGTGGAGCTATGAAGAGCTTCATGCGAAACTATCAAGAAAGTTTCAGGCGAAACTACAAGTTAGCTCTCTGTGGAGTTATGAAGAGCTTCATGTGAAGCTCTCAAGAAAATTTCAGGCAAAGCTAGTATTTTGATCCTTTAACAAGGCTGTAAAGCTTCAAGCGAAGCTATCCCCTTGGGTTCATGCGAGGCTGTGTTGAACTGACTTAACCTCATAGGCCTGTTTAGGCATCTTCAAAGGCAATATTTGACTTTCTGTCTCTTTTACAGGATCAGTAAGATTCAAATCATTGCATTATCCCTTGAGGATGGGTAGAACCTGGTCGTCAGCTTGTCTGTGACTTGTCTTTTGTAAAAGTCGACAAGTTTAGACATTATTTGGACCGGATGAAATGCTGTCTAGGAATTTGTCTTTTCAGAGTGTTAACACTTTTTCAGAAGTTTTTGATATGAACTACAAATTAGCTTTTTATAGAATTTTTTTCTATATATTTAATTTTTGTATGGTACACATCTTTCTTTTATCGAGATTAATTTTAGTGCATCACTTTTTTGAGATGGATACTGTATCACGATAGATAGGATATTAATTACTGCAATTAGATTGGAGAATTAATATAGTATATTATAACTTGTGATATACGCGGACTGCTCTCACGGTCGCAGGGCTAATCTACTTTGTTAGGCCTTATTGTTACTAAGACTGCGACCTTTGTTGTATTTTATAAAAGATCAAAATTCTGTTACATGTGGCATGCGAATAAGGACTGTGACTGTGGTCGCTGTGCTTAATGATAGCAAGTTTCTTCTATTATGCATGTTTTGTTCATTATCCATTTGAATTTTACTACTGTTTAGTAAGGACTGTGACTAAGAATTTTTTGTATTAGGGTTGACAGAATTTTAAGGTTTGCGACTAGGGTCGCACTCTTGATATAGGATTGAAAATTGTGTTATACTAGGTCTGCGATCATGGTCGCACTGCTAATATTTTTTTGATAATATCTGAAAGTATGTGTACTACGACCTTGGTCGCAGTTATAATATACATTGAGAATAAAGCATTTCTTAGTACCAAAATCGATCATAGTCATAGTTCATTAAAAATTGCATGAAATATTGTCCAACAAAAAATTATACGGCTTCCCTACATCAAATTGCATTTTCCTATTCATTTCAGTTTCTTTATTAACCCTATATGAACTGAAAATAACGCGAAAATAAACAATAAAAAAACTATATATCACAACCAATTTTCTAAGTTTCACGCATGATTTTTATCTTTTTCGGTTGCTGCTTTTCTTGCTCATCATCTTGATCTAATCTTCTTTTTTCACTTTATATTTTAATGTAGATGAATTAAGAAATTTATAACAGTTGATCAATTCAATGAAAATTTCTCTAAAAATTACAAAATTTTTTGGGTAAAAACTTGTTGTGGGTGAGTTTTTACTAGGTTAAAAATAAAAATTGGGATTTTTGGTCAACGTGATTGATGGTTTTTTAGGCGAGATTTTTGAGTTTTTTTAGCGCCTACACTCTGCCACCGATATGCGGCATAGATTGGGCCATATCACTGCCGGCTGAGAAACTCTCTCAGCTAGCGGCTGAGGTACAGAAACCCCTATATATGTGTGTGTGTGTGTGCGCGCGCGCGCATACATATATATATAGATAGGCTTGTGTCCTTCCAAATGGATTTGAGCCCGAATCCTTCCCACTCAAATTCAACTATCCGACATTCGAATACAAGATCCACTCCGTTGAAGCTGATTTATATTATTTCAAGTATCTATAAACAAAAAATTAAATATTTTTTAATATTTTTTGCCCATCCATCAAGTGACGCGAAATGGACGGCCAAAAGTAGTGAGTTGGTTAGATCTATGTCTTTAAACATACAAATTCTAGATCCAGCCATTTCATTATGATCTAAATATTAAAAACCCTTAAAAACTAATTTTTGTTAGGTTTCAAATGTTCTACACCGTTAAACTAACCAACTCACTATTTATGCCGTCAGTTTTTCCCCTACTTGATGGATGAGAAAAAAGTATTCAAAATACTTGATTTTTTGTTTATAGATACTTAAAATAATATAGATCAACTTCAATGAAGTGGATCTTATATTCGAATATCGAAGTGTTGAATTTGAGTGGGAAGGATTCGGGCTCGAATCCTTTTGGAAGGACACAAGTCTATCACCACACACACACTCACACATATCTTATATCTATATGTGTGCGTGTGTGTGTAGGGGGGAGGGGGGAGAGGGGGGAGAGAGAGAGAGAGAGAGACTTGTGTGTAAAACACCTAGAGGGGGGTGAATAGGTGTAAATGCTAATCTAGAAACTAAGTGCGCTAAATGCGAAAGCTTAAAACAATTTTGCAATCACACTAAATACAACCAACAAGTGTAGCCGAATTCCCCGTGAAGGGCTCTGAACTAACTCCTCTTGATTCCCCTAAATATGGGTTGAGGTGCTATATGAAGCTCTTGTGGTTAAGTATAAGTGAGGCACACACACAAGCAATCCAAGCATATAATGAATAAGCAATATGAATCAATGCAAGGACAACACAAGCAAATAGATATGAATGATATGAATGATGCTTTACACAAATGAAAGAGATAGAGTTGAGAGACAATGGATCAAACGCAAAGACAAGATATGTTTCGAGGTTCGAGCCCCTACCTCTACATCCCCGTCTTCACCACCGTGAAGGATTTCCAATCCACTATCTCCCACCGAGGGAACCTCCACCGAGGAGGATTTGTTACAACACAAGGAGTACCGAACTCCTCTCTCAAACACCACCTCACAACCGAGGGGTAGGCCCGTAGCCAAACAACAACAACCAACACCTCTACCGAAGAGGGTTTACAACCACCAAGCTCCACCTCTCACTAGAGGGAGCAAATAACAACCAAGTCCACCTCTCACTAGAGGGAGTAAACCACAATCTCAACCTCTACCAAAAAGGGAGCAACCCAATCAAAGCAAGGGTTTTACAACAAGTGGTTTCTTGGACCACAAAACTCTATTTTCCCACAAACAAAATATCCTAAATAGATTAAGATAGAAGATAGCTCAAGTGTGAAAAAACAAAGTGTTTTGATCAAAGAAAAACTCTTGGGAAAATACCAAATAGATATTGAAATGAAGAACAATAAACCAATTCCCAAAAACTTGTTTTCTTTGAAAATAACAAAACACTTAAAAACAAACAAGATGAATCTTTTTGCTCTTTAAACTCTTTTGAAAACTTATTTTTAAAACCAGAGAGTAGGGAAAAATTAGCTTAGAAAATCTTAGTTAAAACCCCCAAGAAATGGGGTATATATAGCCCCAAAAGAAAACTAGCCGTTAGGCTGATCTGGCAGCCTGACAGGCCTAGCGGTCGGCCGGCCGGCCGACCGCCAATAGTCAGAAATGTGACCGTTGGGGCAACCCGGTCGACCGCACGGCCGACCGCCCAGATACAGAGAGCAGACTCTCTGATCCGGTCGGTCGCCCGGCCGACCGCCCAGATACAGAGAGCAAGGCTCTCTGATCCGGTCGGCCGCCCGGCCGACCGGCCCACTGTGCCAGCAGACGTGCACAAGTCTGTGCATGTCGGTCGACCGCCCGGTCGACCGGCTTGGTCTGTCAGCATAGTTCTGGGTCAGAAACACTTGTTAAAAATATTTCTAAAAATCTTTTATCTCTTGTAAAAATACCCAAAAATAGTTTTATCATTTTGCATTGATATATAAACATGTGATAAAAATTTCAACTCAAATATCAAGCAATTTGAGCTATTTTTGTGTCTTATCATTTTTATCAAAAACCAAATCTTGTATTTTATCAAACTTGGATTTTTCAATAGGAAATCTGATTTTTCCTAAAACTCATGAATAGGCATATCAAAATAAGTTTGTTTAAGATATGAAGCATGTATGTATATTGAACACATCTAATATACATAAAAACCATTTAAACTTGTTTTGATCTAAACTATTTATGAAAACCAAATCCAAACATAAAACTTGTGTGTGTTGTGCACTTGAGCATATCAACTATACTTATCTTTACACATGGATCAAAAACACACTAAACTAAAACTAGGATACCTAAGTCTTCTTGACGATCTTCATCTTCAAGTCGACTTGGTCCAAACACCGTGATCCAACGAGCAAGGCTATGTATGATCTTGATGCTCGGGCCCTGGAATCACCATGTGAAGGCTTCCAAACTTCTCTTTTTGAAGCAATCACCAACTAATATCTTGCTTAATGATCTGAAACTAAAATTACAAGATTATTAGTAAACATAACTACATGAGTTAATCATCATCAAAACTAGAGAGGAAGGCCTCCGGGCCAACATTGTGTCCTTCCAAAAGGATTTAAGGCTGAATCCTTCCCACTTAAATACCAACATCCGACATTCGAATATAAGATCCACTCCGTTGAAGTTGATCTATATTATTTCAAGTATCTATAAACAAAAAATTAAGTGTTTTGAATATTTTTTGCCCATGCATCAAGTAGGAGAAAAATGGACAGCCTAAACAGTGAGTTGGTTAGTTTAATAGTGTAGAACTTTTGAAACCTAACACAAATTGGTATATAGGGGTTTTTAAATGTTTAGATCATAATCAAATGTCTGGATTGAGAATTTGTATGTCTAAAGACATAGATGTACGCGCACGAAAAATGAATTCGGATTCGCTATAAAATTTCCTTGGATCAATTGAAAGATTACAATAAAACAATTTTTTCGACTACAAGGGAGGGAGGATGTTGAGTCTTGAATCCTCCCTTTGTTTAAGGCTGGGTTTTTCAAGTGGCGATGGAGAGTGAATCTTGTTCTCCGTTGACCGGGTGAACGTTGAGATCTTCCGGGGCTCTTCTCTTCGGGTGGTTGACGGAGTAACACAGCTCTGTCGACCAAAACTCTCAAAGAGATTGTCGGCAAAGACTAACTTGAACACAGCAAGTTAGCTGAAGAGTTGGACTCTCTTTCTCTGTCTCTCCTTTCTAATCGACCGACCCCTTCTCAATAGCAAGCAAGGCTATTTATAGAGGTATCAGGGGTGAACGTGCCCCCTAAAAACACTCCACAATGGGGGTTAACCTCCCCGCTATGTGGGCGGTGACTGGCCCCATAACCAGGGCAGTTACAACCGAGGCACGGGTTTCGACCCTCGCGCCTTGATACTGAGACGCGGCTGTCGAGCCTCGCGCCTTGATGCTGAGACGCGGGTTTGAACCCTCGCGCCTTGATGCTGAGACGCGAGTTTGAACCCTCGCGCCTTGGTGCTGAGACGCGGCTGTCGAGCCTCGCGCCTTGATGCTGAGACGCGGGTTTGAACCCTCGCGCCTTGATGCTGAGACGCGGATTTGAACCCTCGCGCCTTGATGCTAAGACGCGGGTTTGAACCCTCGCGCCTTGGTGCTGAGACGCGGCTGTCGAGCCTCGCGCCTTGGTGCTGAGACACGTCTGTCGAGCCTCACGCCTTGATGCTGAGACGCGGGTTTGAACCCTCGCGCCTTGGTGTTGAGACGCGGCCAAAATTAGCTTTGCGTCTAGAACTTGGAATTCTGCTTTTCAATGGCTTGTCTCTTAGTGATTTTTTAGACAGCCTACAGAACCCCCTCCAAAGTTTTCAACATTCCGTAGTTAAGTGGGACGGATTTCGAAATACTTTGGACTCTAGCTGAGCTCACCCTTATGACTGGACTGTCAATGCTCCGGGTTTGATCTTGTCTGGAGTATGGTCTTCGTGAGTGTACTGTGGAACTCTTTGAAGCAACCAAAGTTGATCGTGTTGAGTGTCTAGATGCACAGTCTAAACCTCCCCGATTGCTTTAAGTCTGTCGTGGGTGCACTTTAAGCCAGGAGTGGACGGTCGTCTGCTTGTGCCAGTGTACTGTTGAACCAATTTGCAGAAGCAAGGACTGAATGCCAGTTCTTTTGGGACGCAGGGATAGTACTGCTTTTAAAGATGCGACTTTCATAGGGTGCATCTTTTGGAATGAAAACGCGACTGTTATTCCATAAGGCAGACGCGATTTTTGTCTGGGTTGGAAGGATGCGAACTTTGGAGAAACGCATCTTTTTGGAATGAAGCCGCGACTTTTTGGATGCAACTATGGCCGTGCTGAAGGGATGCGTCCATTGAAGAGGCACGACTGTTGGGTGCGAATCCGTGCCATGCCATGAGTGCACTGCCACGTGTCCTGTGGAACTGACGGGACATCTTCTTTTTGACGTGCAAACTTCATGCTGCATTAAATGCACTGTCCACGCGTCAGGCGGTGATTTGACGTCGAGCCAAGCGTCGCGTATCTTTGCGAATCGTCGTGCCTATAAATGGCAACAATCGTCGAGAGAGAGTCATCATTTAGTCTCCCCTTCGTCTACGAGCGCCTTTGTTAGGGTTTGAGAAAAGAGCTTCTTTGTTCTCTCTTCTTCCATCTAACATCAGATTTTTGATTCGCAATGGCGCCCAAGGCTAAGCAAACTGCTTCGTCTTCAAAGGCGATTGTCGTCGAGACTCAAAGGGGCGGTTCCTCCATGCAGGAAGCCCCTATCTCAGGTATAATGCAATTAGGCTTAATTTTTCACCATTAAAAGGGTTTACAGAGTTCTTGTAACTCTAAAAATCCCTTTTTTGAAGGAGACCCGCCAACGCGGGCTCGGGCCCGTGTTTGATTTTCAGACGCGGGTACAGAACTAAACTGTGGTTGAACTCTGTATGTTGTCACAGTTTTGATCGCGTCTGTTTCTGCCGCCGCAGAAGTTTGGTTCGCTGCGCGGGTCATTCCTGCGTTTGAAGATTTCAGCAATAACTGCGTCTGTCACTTAGTTTTTCTGTTGAAGTATACTAAGCTTCAGATCTTCTAATTCTTGTTTGCTTCATGCAGGTAGGCTTGATCATCCTTTTTCATGTTCGCTGGGCCCTTGGGAGAATATATCAGCCAGCGAACTTGGTCGATGGTCGACCACAGGAGAAGAAGTCATGACTCCTGCCTTCAGGAGATGGGGACCGGACCCTCGCCAAGATCTCTTTGGATTCAATGCACCAGTCATGCTTCTTGGCATGGCATGGTCAGAGTGAGGATGGCGGTGGATATAGTGGTGGGTATGGTCTTGGATTCTCCCTTTACCTATCTCAGAAGTGACATCGATGAGGACTCCATGCTCATTGGATGACTTTCTGGTGGTGGAGATGTTCATCAACGAAGGATCATACCTCGCTGCTTCGGATGGTCAGGTGGAATCAGAAGATTCAGCTGCCTTTCGACCTCAAGAAACACCATTGTTCTCGGTTAACCAGAGGCTTCTTCGATGTTTACATCATGCATCGTGGTGCAACCATCTTCCGATCGTCGTCACAGTGTTCAATTTTACTTTGGCGCCCTTCCAAACATCTTGTACTTAGAGTTGTGAGCAGCTTTAAGGAGTGAGTGCAACCTTTGAGAGAGAAAGGGACTTCTTTATTCTCCTTTATTGTAACACTCAATCTTATTGTATAAGAGAGCGTTTTGTATCACTTTCATATGACTGAAAATAAATAAAAGCGACACATTTCTTTTTGTCTTCTTCTGTTGTCTTGAACTCCCTTTTGTATTGAAAGTCAGACGAATAGAAGTAAAGAACCACTGACCTGTCAAAATTATGATAATAATCTTAACGAGTCAAATTTTGTAGAGAGAGATCCTATTCAGGAACTCAGCAATACTGTCAGAGGTGTAATATTAACTTGACAAGGATAAAATGATTTTTTGTGGACCTGCCACTTTATAAAAGAAAGTGACAGGTGGGATTTGTACCCCAGGGAAGATGAGCTTTTATCAAAGGTTTAGGAATAACTTGATTAAGCTCAGCTAGGGAGTTAATGGAAACACTGTTAACGGTGTAATGTTAACCTAATAATGTTTTTAGGTAGACTTGTTGTTCTGTTGAGGAGAATAACAAGTGAGACTAGGCTCGCGGGGAGTCTAGGAAAGTCTTTACCGTTAGAGGTGTGATATTAACTTAACGGGTTGAATGTAATCTTGTCAGAAGTGTAATGTTAACTTGACAAGGATGTGAGTCAGAGGTGTGATATTAAGTTGACTCAAAAGCTTTTCAGTCTTATTTGGGAAAACTAAAAGTGTCACTATCATAGGTGTAATGTTTAACTTGACAATGAGGGTAATGCTAGAGGTGTAATATTAAACTTGGCATTGGTCATCTCGACTTTGACAAGGAAGTCCGAGGGAAAGTCACGGCCTTAAGTGTATTGTTAGACTTAGCAATGACCTGGATGCTAGAGGTGTAGTGTTAAACTTAGCATTGTTCATTTCAGCTTCGATATGGAAGACTGAAGAAAAGATGACTATCAGAGGTGTGATGTTAACTTGACAGAAACTCGATGTACTGTTTAGAAGTATAATGTTAACTTAACAGTAATTTGTCAGAGGTGTGGTATTAACTTGACGAGAATTGATTTGCGATATGAGCAATTTGAGGACCTGTCATCCTATTGATGAGAATGGACAAGTGAATTTTGAAGTGCCAGAGGTATAATGTTAACTTGGCAAATTTGAAAGTTTTGTTACTCCATGTAGAGTTGACAAGCAAAGTTTGTACTCGACAAGAGGTATTGAAAATTTTCATTACCAGAGGTATAGTGTTAACTTGGTAATGATTGTATTTTGTAGACCTACCATTCTGTGGATGAGAATTGGTAAGGGATTTTGGAAGGGAGAGTGGAGTCAAGTCCACTTAGGATTTTTAGCAAACCCTCAGCTATCAACGGATTTGAGGTGCCTTTACCAACTACCGTTTGAGTTGGGCTAGCCATGCTATTCCTCTCAGCATGATGAGTTGTCGAAGACTTATGTTGGGCTTAGAAGCCAACATTTTCCTCTATCCTTAGCCGTTGAAGGCGTCGGATGTTAATGAAGATGGGAACATTAGAACCCAGGATTTTTAGCAAACCCTCAGCTGTCAACGGATTTGAGGTGCCTTACCAACTACCTTTTGAGTTGGGCTAGCCATGCTATTCCCCTCAGCATGATGAGTTGTCGAAGACTTATGTTGGGCTTAGAAGCCAACATTTTCCTCTATCCTTAGCCGTTGGAGGCGTCGGATGTTAATGAAGAAGCTCTTCTCATTTTGATCAGAGGTGTACTTTTAACTTGATCAGCAGAAGAATACTATTAAGGATAGTACCTCTTCAGAAATCTGCCATTGATCGACATCATGAGTGTATCGCCATTTGAAGTTATGAGGCGATACGATCCATTTGAGTAGACTGACTCTACTATGAATGGTCCTTCCCATTTGGGTTGGAATTTTCCTTTCGTCTTGTGCGTCATCACCATGGGTCTTCTGACGGCTAAGACAAGGTCGCCTTTCTTGAAAGTTCACACTTTAACTTTCTTGTTGAAGGCTCTGGTGATTCGAGCTTGGTAAAGCTCGATTTGTTGTTGGGCCTGCAGACGCTTATCGTCTAAGGCCTCCAATTCCTGGAGTCGCTGTCGATGCTTCTCCTCTGTTGTCATCTCCGCTGTCAAGGCGACGGGTAGAGATGGAATTTGAATTTCCAGTGGAAGCACGGCTTCACACTCATATACCAAAGAAAATGGCGTAGCTTTAGTCGGGGTTCGCACAGTTGTGCGATAGGCCCATAAGCATTCACCTAGCTTGTCGTCCCAGTCACGTTGACTTTTCGAGACGAATTTCTTGAGGAGCTTGCCAATGGTCTTGTTGAAAGCTTCTGCGAGGCCATTAGCGGCGGGGTAGTATGCCGTTGAGGACACACTCTGGATTCTGAACTTAGCGCAGAACCTTTGGAAAGCCTGACTGATGAACTGGGGCCCATTGTCGTGGACAATTCGCCGAGGTACCCCAAAACGATAAATTACGTGATGTTTCACGAACTTGATCATGTCAGATGACTTCACCTCCTTCAAAGGAACGGCTTCAGCCTATTTGGAGAAGTAATCGGTTATTGCCAAAATAAACTGATGACCTTTTGATGACGGCGGGCTGATAGGGCCAACTACATTCATCCCCCACATTTCAAATGGCCAGGTAGAAGTTGTAGAGTGAAGGTACCCTGGTGCTTGATGGATGAAATCGCCATGTACTTGGCAGGCGTGACATCTTTGGCATAAGTGATGGCGTCAGCGATCATCTTAGGCCAATAATATCCCAGCCTTTGGAGTCGGTATGCAAGTTTTGGGCCAGGTTGATGGGCTCCACACATACCGTCATGGGCTTCGTTCAATATTTCCTGTGCCTCCTTTGGTGAAAGGCAGCGGAGCAAGATCCCGTCATGCGATCGACGATACAATGTTCGCGTAATCGCATTATAATAGAATTTGGGGGCTTTCCTTCGAATGGCAGCCGCTTCTTTGGTGTCCTGAGGCAGGATGCCGTACAAGACATAATCAATGTAGGGGAATCGCCAGTCTCTAGGCTCTGGGCCGGCTGACGACTCGAGAATTTTTTTGGCTTGACAATCTCCCGTCGACTCCGGGTAGTCCTTAAGAACAATTCTCGGACAATACAGGTCATGGCTGTGGACAAATATTTTCTCCACTGCTCCGGCCGGTAGAGCTAAAGAGGCAGCAAAGGATGCCAGTGCATCTGCATGCGCATTTTGCTTGCGTGGTACATGGTCGATGTAGAAGTTTGTAAACCTCTCAGCCATGTGGACAGTTGCGTTGTAATAGGGTACTAGATCTTCATGTCTGACTTCGTACTCCCCGCGAACTTGGCTGACGATGAGTTTGGAGTCACCATATGCCTCGAGATTTCTAACGCCAATCTCATCGGCGAGTTGCATCCGAATCAAAAGAGCATTGTACTCCACCACATTGTTGGAACAAGGCTCGGTTAATGAGACGGCTCGAGGAATCACATAGTTATGTGGGGAGACGAGTACTACTCCTACTCCTGCCACTATGTGTCCTTTTGGGCTTGTTCTTGATGCACCATCAAAGAAAAGTTGTCACACTTGCCTTTCAAAGGATGTCTGGGTCTGGCAGGCCTCAGCGACCTCGTCTGGGAGATCGTCGTAAAGTTTGGTTGCCCTCGGATCTGGATGCTCAGCCAGGAAATTCGCCACCGCTTGTCCTTTAATGGCCTTCTGTGGTAAAAAGTGCATTTCATATTGAGATAACAATATGGCCCATTTTGCCAGTCGACCATTTAGCGATGAAGGCTTTGTCATGAGTAACCTCAAGGGGTTGACTTTTGATATGACATTTATGGTTTGGCCTACCAGATAGTGTCGCATTTTCTGAATGGCGAACACCAGTGCCAAACATTCCTTCTCGATCGGGTTGTACCGATGTTCGGCTCTGATCATTGTTCTACTCAGATAGTAGTTCGCTTGCTCTCATCCTTGATCATCATTCTGAGCTAGTAGAGCTCCCAAAGAATGATCCATTGCTCGGACGTATCCCAGGAAAGGTTTTCCGGATATCGGAGCTGGAAGGACTGGTGGTTGTGTGAGGTATTGCTTGATTTCCTCAAATGCTTGTTGGCAAGCGTCATCCCAAATGAACGAAACACCCTTCTTCATTAGTTTAGTGAAGGGTTGGCATCTTCCGGAGAGATTTGAGATAAACCTGCGGATGTACGCCAATCGTCCGTGCAATCCCCTGAGCTCTTTGAGGCTTTTCGGAGGTTGCATCTCTTGGATAGCACGAACCTTTTCTGGGTCCACATGAATCCCGTGGAGGTTACAACAAATCCTAGAAATTTGCCACTAGCCACCCCCAGGTAGGACTTGGTGGGGTTCATCTTCAATTGATGAGCTCGCATGATACCAAAGACAGCCTTCAGGTCAGATATGTGATCACCTTTAGCGCGGCTTTTTACCGCAATGTCATCAACATAACATTCCACTGTTTTGCGCATTTGCTGATGGAAAATGGCATTCATGGCCCTTTAATATGTTGCCCCTGCATTCTTCAGTCCGAAGGGCATGACGGTGTAGCAGCAGACCCCTAGTGGTGTTCTGAAGGAGGTGTGCTTTTCGTCATCAGGATACATTTTGATTTGATTATATCTTGAGAATCCGTCCATGAAGGACATTCGTTCGAATCCACATGTATTGTCAATCATGACATCTGTGATTGGCAGTGGGAATTCGTCCTTGGGACAGGCCTCGTTCAGATCACAAAAATCGATGCAGATTCGGATCTTTCCATTCTTCTTGGCAACGGGGACGATGTTGGCTACCCAGACTGGATGTTGTTCTTCCCTAATGAAGCCAGAATCTATAAGCTTTCTGACTCTGATTGAATCGCCTCCATTATCTCTGGGCGGAATCGTCGCTGTTGTTATTTGACAGGCTTTACGTCCAAATTGATGTTGAGGCGGTGCATAGCCACTTGAGGATCAAGTCCGGGCATGTCTTCGTAATTCCAGGCGAAGACGTCTATATACTCTTGTACAAGAGATATTAGATCCTTTTTCTCCGAAGGTGGCAGGCCGTTACTTATGAAGATGGGCTTAGGATTAGCCTCATCCCCCAGATTGATCTGAACAACCTTGTCTTCTGTGGGTGGCTCTCGCTGTTCAAAGCGGGTATCCCAAAGAGTATTTAAATGTTTGATCCAAGGATCTGTATCAGATTGGATCATTTCTTCATCTTCGTCTTTCAGGTGGCTTGTTGAAACCATGTTCACTGAAATTTCTCCGAAGATGTTGCCGACACTGACATCTGACTCCCATGATGACGTGCCTGAAGAGTAATCGTGACCTGACGACTCTCGAGAATCAGAGGCTGATGGAGCCGGAGTTGATACATAGCCTAACCCCCTGCGAGTCTGATGATAATAATCGGGCGCTTTTCCTTTCGGCACAAAGGATCGAAGTAGCGTTCTCCTTCCTTTGCCAAAGTTCAACCCGGGTCCGCTTGTTAAGTCATACCCCATGCTTTTCATCATTCTGAGTGCTTTTGGTTCGTAATGATCGAACTAAGGGGATTCCTCCTCGCCTTCTGATTCTTCGCGGGGCGTTGGTTCAGACGAGATTCGCCCAAAAGAATTAGTTTTTGACCTCTCCGTCTTGCTGGAACCATGAATATAGATTCTTGCGCATTACCATTATCTTGGTACGTCTCGAAGGACGATTTCACTGGTACATGCAATGATGTCAAAGCACCCATTGCCGACCAGAGATCATCATCTACTTTGGTACTAGTGTCTGACGGTACCGAATTAGAAGCAAACACAGAAAAATACGCCAAATCTAATTCTTCATTAATATACCATCCGCCTACATCGTCGGTGGTATTATCAATATCGAGCTTATTAGTGCTCGTTACAGGTGGATCTAGCTCCCACATGCACTCTTCTTCTTCCAGCTCGGTGTCGGCTTCATTGCCAGAGTCTGGTTCCTCTGGTTGCGAGATTTCATCTGCTTCCACAGAGTCCTGGTATAGGAGGGAATCTGTGAAATAATTCTCGACTCCCTTGAACGGATGAATTTCGGCAATCAACGTTCGCACCTTTCCACTCCCATCAATGTATTTCATGACCTGGTGGAGGGTAGAGGGAATGATAGAATTGCGATGAATCCAAGGTCGTCCCAGCAGTAGATTGTAGGAAGTGTCAGCGTCGATGACGTAGCATGTCACTTCCGACCTCAGATCTCCGATCTGGCATTTGAGCTTGACCTTCCCCATTGGACGGGTACTATTGGCATTGAACCCATAAATAGCCGTCTGGGTAGGGCTCAAACGATGAGTAGGAATCCCCAAATGTTGCATGACCCGGCGAGGCATGATGCTCAATGCAGATCCGGGATCTACCTGAATGCGGTTCACCTCAGATGATCCAATATACCCTGCGAAGTAAAGGGGTTGATCATGTTTTCCTTTGACCTGCATATCATCTGTCGTGAAGGTGATGCAGGGAATATTTTGGGAGGCGTGGAGGCAATCCTTTACATCTTCCTCTCTTGGTAGCTGGGTCATGAAGACCTCAGCATTTGCCAGAGCCTCTAGTAGAATTTCTCTGGTCGACTTTGACAGCCTAAGAAGCTCGTAAAGAGTTATCCGAGCCGGGATGTTGGCTAATTGAGCCAGGACATCAAAGCGGTAAGGTGTTGTGGATCCTTCCGCTATGTCTTTCGAAAGAACTCGAGAAAACCGAAGTTCTTTCTGTTTCTCCACGGGTTGCTTCGTGGAGGTTTTGACTGGCTCTGCAGCGGGTCTTGAAGAAGTTACCGCCATTTCGTCATACTTTTCAAATATGACTGCCCTGAACGGGTTTCCGCCACAAGTTGACTGGGTTCTGTGGCCAGAACTATTGTTTCCTCTTCCGAATCGGTTAGCGAGGGAACATCAGTCTCCGCTTCCCGAGAAGAGGCGCATACCACATTACAAGACGAAACTTTAGCTTTGCCTTTGGACTTCTTGTTAGTCACAGTGGTCCATTGCTGGCCATCCACAAGGTCGGGGTGAACCCACATAACTTCTCCCTGAGGTGTAGGGACAGGTACTAGGCCCTTCTCTTGCTGCTGGTGAGGGTCTGTGTTGACCACTCTTAGCTCTCCTCTTGGGACAGGGACCACTCCGGAAGATGTTGGAGGTTGTCATCCAAACTGGAGAAATGACGTCATGTTGGCCGTCACTTTCTTCTGCTCTGGACGAAGTTTTAAAACCTCCGCGTCAATCAGAGCTTGAAGGATGTCCTTGAAGACATAACAGCTCTTGGTGGGGTGTCCCAACATCCTGTGATACATGCAGTAGGTGGGATTGTTGGTTTTACCGACTTCCTCGGGGCGCCTAACTTCAGGCAGCTTCAGTCGATTGCTCTTGTTGAGTAATTTGAAGAGCGAGTCGACATGTTCATCCTTGAAGGAATACAGCTTGTTGGCACGTGATTGGCTTGAAGAGCCACTCCTTTTAACCGGTTGAGGTTTGACAGAAGATTTGGTTTCTGTCGCCAAGTTATCCTTCCGTTTAGCTTGGAGGGATGTGTCGGGCGCACGCCTTGTTGACCTCTCCGGCCTGGGCTTACCTTCTTCCGCTCTGACGCGGGCGACAATCTCCTCAGCCTGTTCACCTTGTTGGACCAATTGCTTTCAGGTGCGGCTTTCAGCAACTCCTATTTGAGCAAGGAGTGAGGTTTGGAGATTGTGGCGGCATGTTTCCACCAGGGTAACCTGGGTCATATCGCTCGGACATCGGAGTGCCACGTTCCGAAATCTTTCCATGAAAGATTTGACGGACTCTCCCTTTCGTTGTTTAGTAGCCAAAAGTGTGGGCATTGTGACTTCCGAGTCATCTTCGAAGAAGCGCGTTAAGAAAAGCTTCTCCAAATCACCCCAGTTCTTGATGGAGCCTTCTGGGAGCTTCATGAACCATTCAAAGACGAGCCCTTTCAGGGTGCCAATGAATAAGCGCGCCAGGATAGCATCGTTATCTACTACATTCCCTGTTTGGGATTTAAAGTAGTAGATATGTTGGTTAGGTGACCCCTTCCCATCGAATGCTTGGAGGGTTGGAGCCTTGAATTTGGAAGGGTACGGAACCAGGTCCCACTCGGTCGGATAAGGTCGGACCACTCCAGCTTCTTGGAGGCCTTTCCGGTTGGTAAGGGCCTCAAGACGTTGCTCCAACTGATTCATTCTTTTAGAATGAACCTTTCCCTGGTCTCGGTCGTTCTTTTCCTGTGACGAGGATTTAGACAAACCAGAAGTAGGTTCCTCTTTCTTCTCGGAGTATTCGGAAGATGAGCTTTCTCCCTCTTTTCGCTTGCCTTTAGACTTCTTAGAGGAGGCTCTGTTGGTTGACTTCCTCTTGTCTTCAAGCAACTGTGCGAGCATCTGCTTGAGGGAGTCGATAGATTCTTACTGAGCACGAATCATCTCGAGTTGTTCCTTCTGGACCTGGGCTTGCTGCTCCAGGCGCTTAGCGGTCTCCTCAGGAGTGCTCGTCATGTATGTGAAGGCCTCTTTCTCTATAGAAGAGTTTGAAGCCTGCGACTCTACAATGGCAGAGTGTGAGTCATTAATCTCAATGCCCCGGGCTAGGGCATTGTAGTCAATCGGGGGAATGGCCCCGGTCCGGGTACGAGTGTGTCGGTACACTCCTTCCGGTTCAGTGTCAGACTCATCGGAACTGACTGTAGGTTATTTTCCCTTGCTCCTGCTCGCCATGTTCGCAGTGAGCTCGGGATATTCAGTGTCAGAGAAGACCCTCCTCCTATTAGAACGTCTTCTTTTAGCTGATCGAGGAATCAGGGTCAGCTGTCTGACTAGAGAATGCTGGTTTGCACCTGAATCACAACGGCACTCAGAGAGCATAGAGATGAGCCGTTGGCAGCAACATGATGAAGTGATTTGATTAACACTTCTTTTCTTCATCAAGTAATCCCTTATATCCGCGGGAAGGGGATCGAAGAGATTAGCCTCGCAACTTCGAGGGCGGGAGGCATCCTTGCGCTGTACAGCTTGCATGCAGGATTCAGAGACACAGTTCTCACATTGCAGCTTTAGGACGCGTGTCTGGTGTCTCTGCTGAGAAGCAACGCGACTGTCGCGTTGCTGATTGGTGCGTCGGAGCAGAGACACTTGAGAGAGAGCGGGCTGCTGGGCCTTACGCCTAGAGGCGCGCGCTTCTTGTGCTTGATGAGGCACGCGAGCTTCGTCTTGGCGTCTGGTGAGTGGAGCTTTAGAGGATCTAACTTGAGGAGTCTCGCGTTTGGGTTGCCAAACGCGGACTTCGCGTGCTGGATACGGCGCAACTGAGACGCCAGTTTGAACATTGCGACCTGCCTCAGTTGGACGATCAGAAGTTCCAACTTGCAGCTGACGCGCACGCCTCCTCTGTCAGCGCTCAGCGTTTCGGTTGCGTCGTGGAGGTGGAGAGAAACCAACGATGACCTGGTGCTGAGGGAGAGGGTGAACTGGCTGGACACCAGAGGGCATGACCACGCGGGTCTCCTGAGAGATGTTGGCGCGTGTATCTCGTATGACGCAGTTGGCCGCGACATCCTTTACAGTAGCTGCGCCTGAGGCCACGCGGGTCTCCTGAGAGACGTTGGCGCGTGTGTCACGCTTGGCGCAGTTGGCCGCGACACCCTTCACAGCAGCCGTGCCTGAGAGAGTCTCAGAGCGAGTTTTGGGGCAAGTCCCCGTAGAGACCCTGCGGCAGACGCGGGTCTTTGGGCTTTTAGAGCCGGAAGAGAGAAACTCTTCATACTTTGCCTGGTCGAACTCGATGACAAGCGATTCGACCATCTTCCCCTTATAGAGGACGTCACCTTGCGCCACGATTTGTTCGTCAGTAACAAATGTAGTCCCCAGCGGAGTCGCCATCTCTTGTACGCGCACGGAAAATGAATTCGGATTCGCTGTAAAATTTCCTTGGATCAATTGAAAGATTACAACAAAGCAGTTTTTCCGACTACAAGGGAGGGAGGATGTTGAGTCTTGAATCCTCCCTTTGTTTAAGGCTGGGTTCTTCAAGTGGCGGTGGAGAGTGAACTTGTTCTCCGTTGACCGGGTGAACGTTGAGATCTTCTGGGGCTCTTCTCTTCGGGTGGTTGACGAGTAACACAGCTTTGTCGATCAAAACTCTCAAAGAGATTGTCGGCAAAGACTAACTTGAACACAGCAAGTTAGCTGAAGAGTTGGACTCTCTTTCTCTGTCTCTCCTTTCTAATCGACCGACCCCTTCTCAATAGCAAGCAAGGCTATTTATAGAGGTATCATGGGTGAACGTGCCCCCTAAAAACACTCCACAATGGGGTTAACCTCCCCGCTATGTGGGCGGTGACTGGCCCCATAACCAGGGCAGTTACAACCGAGGCGCGGGTTTCGACCCTCGCGCCTTGATACTGAGACGCGGCTGTCGAGCCTCGCGCCTTGATGCTGAGACGCGGGTTTGAACCCTCGCGCCTTGATGCTGAGACGCGGGTTTGAACCCTCGCGCCTTGGTGCTGAGACGCGGCTGTCGAGCCTCGCGCCTTGGTGCTGAGACGCGGCTGTCGAGCCTCGCGCCTTGATGCTGAGACGCGGGTTTGAACCCTCGCGCCTTGATGCTGAGACGCGGGTTTGAACCCTCGCGCCTTGGTGCTGAGACGCGGCTATCGAGCCTCGCGCCTTGATGCTGAGACGCGGGTTTGAACCCTCGCGCCTTGATGCTGAGACGCGGGTTTGAACCCTCGCGCCTTGGTGCTGAGACGCGGCTGTCGAGCCTCGCGTCTTGGTGCTGAGACGCGTCTGTCGAGCCTCACGCCTTGATGCTGAGACGCGGCTGTCGAGCCTCACGCCTTGATGCTGAGACGCGGGTTTGAACCCTCGCGCCTTGGTGTTGAGACGCGGCCAAAATTAGCTTTGCGTCTAGAACTTGGAATTCTGCTTTTCAATGGCTTGTCTCTTAGTGATTTTTTAGACAGCCTACAATAGATCTATCCAAATCACTACTTTCGACCGTTCATTTGTGTCGCTTAATGAATAGGCAAAAAATATTCAAAACACTTGATTTTTGGTTATAAATACTTGAAATAATATAAATCAACTTCAACGGAGTCGATCTTGTATTAGAATATTAGAGAGATGTATTTGAGTTGGACGGATTCGGTGTCAAATACTTTTGGAAGGACACAAGACTCTCTCTCTCTCTCTCTCTATATATATATATATATATATATATATATCAGAAATATGTATATCAGCCGACAGCTGAGAGTCCCTCTCAGCCTGCAGTGACGTGATACATTATTAACCACACCAATAAGTAGTGACCCACCTGTTGGAATAAGTGAAATTACAAATGCCCCTGCGCTAAAAGGTAGTTGTCTCGCTTTTGTTTATTATTATTTTCCCCTTTTTCTTATTTTACGTGTTGTCATATATAGGTTTGAGTTTTTGCTCATAAAGTTTTTCTAAAAAAAGCGGGATTCGGATTAGGTTTTTTCTTTTTTTTTTTTACTTTGCAGACCTAAATCTTCAAGCTCTTCGTCGTGATCTTCTTTTCTATTTTAGTGTCGACTGCTGACCAGAACACATCTCCTGCCAATTCAGGTCGTCGTCGTCTTCGATCTCTTTCTCGCCATCTAAATATGAACCATATATCATCGTGTTCAACTTTCTCACAGAATATTGAAAATCTTGAAGGGTTGAGATCTTTGGATGCTGATCAAGAGATTTTCATTTTATCCTTTTTCTAAATTTTTCCCGCAATTTCTTATACGTAAAAAATCTTGGGTGACATAGATGGATCTACGACCTAGTTTACGTTTTACAGAATAAGAATCACTTTAACCAAAGTCGTCTTTTTTTCAGTTAACAATTTCATAATTTTGTTAACTACGACTTCGGTCACAGTTATTTAATTTTAAAATTACCTATTTTTTTTATATACACTAAATTGTAAGAACTGCGACTAAGGTCGTAGTATATATTAAAATAATTTTTCAGTTATTATAGACATCCTAAAGTATACGATTATGGTCACTAGTTTTAATAAACTACGCCTCAGTATTTATATAACTGCGACCTTACCTGCAGTCCGTAATTACCTTGCATATGCGACCTTTTGCGCAGTCGTTTAATATATTAAGGACTTCGATAGAGGTCGCAGTATTACAAAATATCACCTTTTTTTGCAAAAAACCTGGACATCCTGAAAGTTGCGACTACGATCGCAGTCTTTTATTCAATAATCACAGCTATCTTTACAACTGCGACCTTAGTCGCAGTTTTATTTAAGAAGTCAATACAGCCGCCCTAGTTATGAATGCGACTTTGGTCGCAATACGGATTCTCAACTCATTATTGATATTTAAGATCACTGCGACCCAGGTCACTGACTCTCTTACATGTATAGAATGGAAAACAGGGAATCTCAATGGAGTTTATAACACATGAATAAAAATGTAGATAAATTACATTAATATTCTTATTCCCTCATTGTTTTCTCAACTATTTTGACAGGTTCTCATTCTATATCCACTGAGATGTTAGCTTCAATATTTATCTTTTCTTTCTCTCCTTCATCTTCTTCTTCTTCATCATCATCTTTAGCAGAAGGCCAATCATATTTTTTTCATCATTCGAAATGTTGGCCATTCAATTAAAAATCTGAAAATCATGTTAATTAAACATTAATATAAAATTAACCTATTAGTTCTGTTACTTATATCGCAGTAAAATGAAACTTGTAATAGAAGAGCTATCAAACAAACTGCGACCATGGTCGCAGTCATAACTTTTAACTATAAGACACTATATCAGTACTACGATCATAGTCGCAGTACGAATTTCATACTAAATTTGTCCCGTCTCAGGTACTGCAATCTCAGACGCAGTCAAAATCAAGAAAATAAAAGAACTGTGACCTTTGTCACAGTTCACTTATAACATAATGAAGGGACTGCGACTTTGGTCGCAGTCTGCTGAAATTTAGCAGAGGAACTGTGACTTTACCCTGACATAAAAATTTAAAATAAATATATAAAAACTATTGAATAGTCTATGGTCGCTAACTATTAAAAACTACTCTTATCTTCTTCAACATCATTAAGATCAATTTCAATTAGGGCTCTGCTAATATTTTGGATCTTCCATTTTATTGCCCATGGGGTTTTGTCCTCCAAACCATTCCTGGGCTCAAAAAGAGCAGCCCTTTCATATAGCCAATACTGCAACATGTATTAGTATATTAGTTTATATAAACAGTGTTAATATATAAGTAATTTTCAATAATTTTTACCAACTATATATTCAAATTTATAATAATTTTCATGGAGCATTCTTGCAGCTCAAATGTAGTGCGCCTGAAGATGTCATTGACTCATTCAGAAATTGCCAAACAGTTTTAGCCCTGCATATGATCTTCATCAGCTGAATATTGGCAATTTGTTCCACTATATACCACGGCACCGTGTATTTACTATCAGAAAGAATAGAGTGGCCGACATATACAGGATGATTAGTGTTGTGAAATCTTGAGCTGTAAGTCTTTGTCTGTCTCTTATAATTTGAGTTAAAGTCACTTGCTACTCAAGCTGTTCATCTTTTATCACATCTAATTTAGTCCTTCTTCTTTTATTTTCCAAAAGATTATCCAAATCTTCTTCAATGGATACTTTCGTGATCTTCTTAATATATGAGAAATAGTGTTTTATCACCCCTTATCCTTCAGTGTACAAGTCTTATTCATAATGAAATATGCCCCATAAATAGGTAGACCAAACATTACGGCAACATCCTCTACTGTTAACCCAATTAGTTTGCCCCTAATAAGAAAGGTTCTTGACTCCCTATCATACTGGTCTACAATTTTCAGTACACTTATGTTTGATTTTATGCTTTTGCCAACACTAAACTCCTCGTTGTAGAAAACTATTAGAATTGCACCAAATGGGTTCTCCTTCATTGCATTCACAAAATCTGCCTGAATGTACTTTTTGTATTTTCTGATGAATTCGCACATAGGTTTTAGGCTCGATCTCATAAGATGAACCTTCAGTTCTTACTTACCTATAGATGTAGAAATATTAACATAAGTATAAAATTAAAAAAGAAACACAGTCGAAGTTCTTTTAAATAAATTTGAAAAAGAAAAACGATTGCGACGTTGGTCGCAACAGTAGATTATAATTTATAATACACTGCGACCAAGATCGCACTGTTAACAACGAGAGATGTTGCTTTTTCTAATTAACCCAATTAATTAACTAATGAGGAACTTGGTCAATGGTTCAGAGCACTACGACCCTTATTTCATCATAATGAAACTAAGGTCATAGTATCCTATTAAGTTAACTTAGTAGAAAAGACCGCACCGCAGACCCCAAAGAAAGACAGAAGGGACGACAACACTGCGACATTGCTCAAAGAGTTTTAAAAAAAGTAATTTTAAAAACAAAACGGACGTTAATAATTTTTTAAAAAAAACATATTATATTCACAAACTACGACCTAGGTCACAGTAACATATTAAGTTAATATAAAAAACTGCGACCAAAATTGATCATGTGGAATGAAAAAAATACTATGACCTTGGTGACCTTGGTCTCAGTGTTAAAAAAATTAAAAAATTAAAAAATTCTCTAATGAAATCATTAATTCCTATTTTCTTTTCCTCTTACAATATGACTTCGGTCAGAGTTTCAGAATAGAAAATTAAAAATTATTATTTCAAAACGCATAAATAGATTTAATTTTGATTCTTACTTCTTAAAAAAAAAGGTGACTTTTTTACTTTTAATTGCGACCATGGTCGTAAGCTTTTAAAATTAAAAATTTAAAAAGTATTTTTAAAAAGCCAAGATTGTTGAAAATTTTAAGAAAAATTAAAAAATTGCGAAAAAATTTAATATTATTTTCTTCTTTGGAATAAAAATTCAAAACTGAATTAAAAAAATCAATGCAAGAGTCACTTTCGAATCGAAGTTAAATTAAAATAGAGAATTTTTATAAAACAAAAAAATTTTAAATCACAATTGAAAAAATCAAAGTATGAAGGGCTACAGAACCCAAAAAACTTAGGTTCTCTAGGTTTCCCCTTTCCTTTTTCTGTGGATAATTTCTTGGGTGTCATCTTGATCAAATCTTTGTTTTAAAAAATAAATTTTTGAACGAAGTTGTTTGGAAAGTTTAGAAATCAAAAACACTAAATATTTTCAAATTGATGAACTAAAAAATTCAGATCTGTAATTTTTTTTGGAAGGAACGATTTTACAAACAGTAAAAAGTTGTAAGGGAAGGTATTTTAGTCAAAGCAATTGTTGAAGTGACTGTGGCTTATTCGAGCGGGAGTTTTTTTTGTTTTTTGTCCGCCAAATTTTTTTACAAATGCGTGGCTATTATGTTGCCACGTCCCGCCAGCTGAGAAACTCTCTCAGCTGGCGAGTAAGGTACAGAAACCCTTACACACATATATATCTGGAGAGAAAGACTTGTGTAGTTTTAGAAGGATTTAAGTTCGAATCCTTTCCACTCAAATACAATCATACATCTTCCGAATACAAGATCATTCCGTTGAAGTTAATTTATATTATTTCAAGTATCTACAAATCGAAAATCAAGTACTTTAAATACTTTTTTTCCATCAAGTAGGTAAAAAACAGATGACCTAAATAGTGAGTCGGTTAGTTTAACGGTGTAGAACATTTTAAACCTAACAAAAATTGGTTTGTTGGGATTTTTAAATGTTTAAATCATGATCAAATGGCCGGATCAAGAATTTGTATGTCAAAATATATAAATCTAATCAACTCACTACTATCGACCATCTATTTTGAGTCGCTTAATAGGTGGGCACAAAATATTCAAAACACTTGATTTTTTTTTGTTTTTAGTTACTTTAAATAATATAGATCAAATTCAATGGAGTGGATCTTGCATTTGAGTGTCAGATGTTAGCATTTGAATGGGAAGGATTCGGGCTTGAATCCTTCTGAAACTACACAAGTCTCTCTCTACACACACGCTGAGCAATTCTATGTTTAAAATTTATTATAGCTTCTTATAACAAAGCAAAAACACAACTTTATAAATCAAAGTTCCGCTCTTATATACAAACACACAAAACTAAAGGGGAAAAAAAAAAGAAAAGGGTAAAGAAAGAAACACAGAGCAAATTCTTTTCATTAAACTCTTATTAATAAAATACGGGAATCTTCGGAGTTCATTGTTTACTCTAAAAAGAAAAAAAACACAAAGCAAATACAAGGCTTCTCTTTTAACTGCCCCACCAACTCCCAACAACTCTTGCTGCATTTTCCTTCTCTTGTGGTCCAAAAAGAAACAAATACTTAAAAATCACGTGGCTGTTTGAACAAATAATAAAAGGGTAAAAAAAAATTAAAGAAACAAGAAGAACAATTAAAGCTCTCGCAGTTCTTTTTGACACCACCAAACAAAAATGCTTTTAGCTTGGAATCTAGATACAATATCATCAAAACAATGATCGTCAAGGATGCCATAATTTCCACGCACAAATTATTTTTTCTTTTCTCACTTTACAAATCTAAGCAAATTCAACATATACCAAATTTAATGAACAAAGAGTCAGGGTACTTTTATTTTTTTAATTTGTGAATTGATTCCAGTTGCATCTAACTCTTTCAAGCTGATGAATTTGGGGGAAATAGGGCACAGCTCAGTCCAACAAAAGTTTCAACAGCTGAGCTATTGCTTTCAGCTTTCTGGAAAATTATTGAACTCGGATAAAGATCAAAGAACCTACTGATTACTTCTCTGCTTGATTTCCTTCTTCTCTCTACCAAATCTCACGCAACAAAAAGCAGAGCAAATGGCTGTCCACATCCACGTTCACAGGGTACAAGGACCTTTTATCTATGGGGTCACACAATATCTGTTGCAGTCTATTGAGATGTTTCGTTAAGAACTTTTTAATTAATAAAACACGAGAAAAATTATAAGAAAGGAATATTTGTGCCTCCTTTTGCCTCTAAACAGAGTCCAGCTCTAGTGTAGTTTGTTGGGAATACTGTCGGAAGTCCAATGCAAATAGTAGAATTTTATTGCAGAATAATTATGAACACAGTAAGAACAAATAAACGAGAAAGAAAATGAGAAAACAAAGGTTTAGCGAGATTCGGCAATTGCCAACGTCCTCGGGGCAGAAGGGGAGAGAGGTCTTGTTTAAATCAATCAATTCAAGGTACAATCAATAGGGACGATATCCCTCTTTATATAAGTAGAGAGCCCCATGAAGTAAAAGTAAACCAACAGCTCTGGATTCTAATCAGAAATGAACTCAGAATCCGACTTGAAAACCTCCCAGAACACGTGTTTGTAGACAACTAGGAGGGCATGTCGACAATCATAATACACAACTCTCGGGTTGCTGCTGTCGACAACCATGGAAGGCCTGTCAACAGACTGAGCCACAGTTGTCGACAGTCTGTATAACTCTACTCTCTATATTTGCGTATACAAGTATTAACTGTCGATAACACCCAGACCTGTTGACATCAGTTCTCTACTCTAGTCTTCTACTGCTGTTGTTGTCATCAGTTTGAGTTAAAAAAAAAAAATCTTTCAACTAGATTTTTATCCTTTCTCCCCACAACTCTCTACCTCGGTGAAGATTTCTCAAATTTGAAACAAGCACAACGAATCACCATGTCGAATCAGCCAGGCTGCACCAATGTGGTTGCCTACATACCCCTGCCCAGGGGATTAAGCCATCCGCAGTTTATCTAAACGAGCTCCACTGAACTCAAACAACTGAAATGAGATGGAGTAACTTCTTGCAATGCTTGAACGTTACTCTCGAAACAATCTTGGTAAGCATATCAGTGGGATTCTCCTTTGTATGAATCTTATTTAATTCGAAGTCACCCTCATCAAGAATCTCCTGAATAAAATGGAACCTGACGTTGATGTGCTTCGTTCTTAGCATGATAGACCTGATTCTTTGCCAAATAGATAACACTTTTGCTATCACAGTTGATTTTCAATAGATCCTTATCAATTCTCAAGTCGTCAAGCAACCCTTGAAGTCAAATTGCCTCCTTCATAGCCTCTGTGTTGGCCATATAGTCGGCCTTCGTAGTAGACAATACAACAATAGACTATAAAATAGAGCGCTGGTGCTTGAGACAATATGAATACATACCCTGTCGTAGACCGACGCTTGTCAAGATCTCCCGCATAATCAGAATCGATATATCCGATACACTTTTTCTTACCTGTAGTATCCTTCTCGAACACCAAATCAACATCTATGTTACCTTTGATGTACTGTAGAATCCACTTCACTGCCTTCCAATGACCCTATGGTCGTGATTTTCCAACACGATTGATTGAGCGGTCAATTTTGCACCAAGGAAAAATAGTAACAAAGAGATTCACACACAAAAAGCAAGCTAGGAGACATGATTTTTACGTGAAAATCCAATTTTAAAAAAAAATATGGGGAGGAGGGAAAGAATTCACTAATTTCGAGAGGTAAAAGTGAGCTCAGTAGAGCTATACTCTGTTTACAATCTCTTCTCGTCTTTTCCTTGGAGGGTCCAGTGTATATGTGGTGGAGATTTTCTTACATGATTGATTGAGCAGTCAATTTCGCACCACAGGGAAAAAGTAACTAAGAGATTCACACACAAAAAGCAAGCTAGGAGCATGATTTTTACGTGAAAACCCAATTTGAGAAAATCACATGGAGGAAGGAAAGAATTCACTATTTTCAAGAGGTTACAGTGAGCTCAATAGAGCTATACTCTGTTTATAATCTCATCTCCTTTTCTCTTTGGAGGGTCTAGTATATATACCCTACATGTTGTAACAAAGTTGCGAATATCACGAATCTACACAAAAATAGGATTTGCACGTTGGGATTTCTTCATAACTGCTCGGATTATGCCGCTGATGTGAGTGATCTACGCTGCCGACTGTAACCGTCTGTGATGGAGCAGGAGTTGTTGCAAAGTTTAGAACGTGGGATGATCTGGCAGCGTAACTAACTCCGCGAATCATAGGAGTCTTACTGGCTGAATTGAATCGATGAGGCCGGTTAATGTGGTAGTTTCGGAGCGGGAGGAGTCACCTCGGGAAAGGTGCTCGAGAAGGTACTCGGAGTATGAGAATGCTCAAGCGGCAGTGTCTTCGGAAAGTGGGATGACCTCGGGAATGGTTGAGTGATGCTCAGGAGAAAAATCTGCGGGAATGTCTTGTAGTCGGCCTCGGGCGGTCCTGATGAGGCATGATACGTATCGCGATCCTGGTGCAGATAAAAACCCAACTACTACAGATGCCCCTCTGTCTTCTTGTAGGCTGTCTAAAAATCACTGAGGACAAAGCCTCATAAATGAGGACCTCAGACCAAACATGAGGGTCGTGTTTCAACCCAAAACACGGATGCCGCACTTCATTAACAACGCGAAAGTAGCGTTCTTTGACAAATGTAGAGGTAGCGTTCTTTGACAAACGTGAAGGTCGCATTCTCTGATAAACATGAAGGTTGCTTTATTGCTTCAAAATGTGGACCTTAGTCAGGGTCGCATTTTTAACTTCAAAATGCAAGCATGCGTAGTTCTGCGTTTCAACACTAAATGCAAGCCTGCAATCTCTGCATTTCAACACCAAAGTGAGGTCCCCGTCCAGCGTGAGACCCGCGTTTCTTCTGTAACAAACAACAATTAACTAGGTCAATTACACTCACATTGTCTCCATTTGATGGGAGTTATGGAGAGATTTAAGGGGTCAGTTACACCCAAAATTCTTTATAAATAGTTATGAATAGTTACAGAATACCCCCTGGAGGATGAGGGCAAAGAGACATGCTTGATGCTTGAGTCCTGAAGCTGGATAATCACAGAAGATTAAAGCTGAGCAAAAGGCTACTGAACACACATTATGTGCAAGAGAGGATTCAAGAGTGGAAAAGAGAAGACTTTTTACAATTTGCTGAGTTCAAGTTTAATCTTTTTGAGATTTCAGTCATTGTTTAAGGTTTTATATCTTATCATTGAGTTGTTAATGAGAGCAAGCAGATCCAAGATCAAGCTTCAGGTTTGGCTCATCAACGGAACACAAGAATCACTCTCCACAGCTACATCAAAAACCCGACACTAAATAACAGGAGATTCAACTATTCTTCCCTCTTCTGTAATTAGATTTTTGATCCATTGTAATCTTCTTTGCAATTAATTAAAGATTTTACATGCTCAGTTTTTTGGTTAATAGAAGATGGCGACTCCGCTGGGGAATGTTTTCTCTACCGATGAGAAGACCATAGTGCAAGCTGACTTCAAGCTTTTCGGATTCACCGTCGAATCGATCGCCGTCGAATTTGACCAAGAGAAGTTCGAACAACTTCTCTTCTCGGGCTCCATTAGCCCGAAAGCCATGCGGAAGTACCGTAAAGTCTCTCTAAGACTCGCTCTCTAGCCTCGTCGGAGGCTACTCAAAGAAAAACTTCTTCAAAAGTTAACCGTATGCTTTCGGATATAGTAAACAGTTCAAAGTCCCTTCGCACAACCTCCTTTGGAGCCAACACAGCTTGCGATGAAGTCTCTCAGGAGACCTGCAAGACCAGTGTTATGGCTCAAAGCCAACAAAACGGCGGAGATCAATCTCGCCGTCATACTCCTATCAGGGCAGAGGAAACTCGTTGCAGGGGGTTCGCAACAACTCCTACGAGCCAAGTGGACTGCTAATCGTTGATGAAGATGTCGAGATCGTCATCAGGAAGCAGAAGCTAAAGACAATGTTCTTTGCACTAAACGCAATACTGGCAATTAGCCTCACATTTCTGCTTCAAAACGTGATACTTGCGTTCAAACACTGCAGTCTCTGGGAAGCAAGTTGCACACCTCTACTTCAAAACGCGATGCTCGCTTCAACGCAACAGTTGCTAGTAAATGAACTATTAGAACTTTTCCCTACATGTTTATTACATGTTTTTTAATTCAATAAGAGTTTGATGATAACCAACTTGTATATATCATATCTTTGTACTCATACTTGTCTTGCAGATCTTTTTAGCAAATCTCTTTAGACATGGCTTAAACATGGAGCAAATGTAGTACAAAATCATAGAAGGATTTTTATTTTTTTGTAATTTTTCTATATTTTTTAGAATTATGTACAAAACCTTGAACACAAACTTATACGTAACCTTAGTCGACTTCATCTTAGGCTTAGTCGACTAACATAGTATACTTCTCTTATTTACACACTTCATTCATATTGTAGTCGACTAATCCAAAGACCCAGTCGATTACATGAGTGTACAGAAAGTTTAGTTCTCTAGTTTTGTCAGATTAGTTGACTATACTATCTTACTAGTCGACTATAACTTCTTACAACTATTTTTTATTTAAAAACTTTACAGATTAGTAACTGACCATTAGAAGTTTTTCCAACATAGTCGACTAATGCCTTCATAGTCGACTAACTTCTATTATATAGAAACTTGAGTCTATACTATTTATCAGTATAGTCGACTAACTTAGGCGAATTTGATATACCTAGATAACAAACCTATATGCCTAGTCAAATATATGAGCAGTTTCTATTAGTTAAACAATTTTGATGTTCTGATTTTTTTCACACTCATTTCCAATTCAAATTTAAAAATATAACTATCCTAACAATCTTATTTCTTTAGCTATAAATAAGAGTATAGTTCATGGGATTTGACACAAGTCTTATTCACATAATTTTCAGCCAAATAGATTCTGAAATTTGTGATCTTCAGAAAATTCTTTACTTTCAATCTTTCTTCACCCAATTTCAAGCCATCGTGAAGAAAAATTGAGAGGTTCCCGAAACGATCCTTGTAGATTGACTCCTATACAAAAGTCAAGGCTTATAGGATAATTTGTGTTCATTCAAAAGAAGGTCTTCTTGGTGTTAAGAAGAGGTGTACAGATTTGACGAAGGAGTTTGTCAAGTGGTGTAATATTTTGATTTTAAGGGTTTTAAAATCAGATTGAGGAAAAGCTCAAGCGAGTTGCTTGGGGACTAGATGTAGGTCAAGAGGACCGAAACAGGATAAAATCTTATGTGTTTGTGTTTGCATTTTTTGAGATTTATTCTGTGCATATTTATTTTCTTGCAAGTTATTACATTTCTTGTTTAGAATTTTTTAAATATTATTCACCCCCCTCTAGTAGTTGTGTTTCAATAGTTTTATATCTTCAATTTGGTATCAGGGCATGAAACAAATATGACAACAGATTTTTCTTCATCCTAATTCAAGAAAGGGCATTCCACACAACGACCACCACTGTTCGACGGTCCAAACTATAACTTTTGAAAGTGTAGAATAAAAATGTACCTACAATCAAATAACTACTAACTTTGGAATATCGTGAAAGCAGCACGGACTGAAGAACAGAAGAAGTTTGTCAACCTTGATGCAAAAGCGATGAATGCACTCTTCTGTGTCTTAAATAAAGAAGAATTCAATAATGTGTCAACGGTCACATTAGTGCATCAAATATGGCAAATACTACAAATAACACACGAAGGTACAAACAACGTAAAAAATTTAAAATTTCTATTCTCATCCACACGTTTGAACTATTCAAGATGAAAGAGAATGAAACCATTATGTAAATGATTACAAGGTTCACCGATATTACAATTTTTTTAGCAGGCCTTGGAAAGGAGTATATACAAGTAGAAAAAATTAGAAAGATTCTTGTGCACTCATGTCAGATTGGAAAAAAAAATACTACTGCCATAGAAGAAGCCAATGATTTATCAATGTTGTCATTGGAGAACCTTGTTTAAAACTTGATGGCATATGAAATCCTAATTGAAGACAGAAAGAAAGATGAATAACAACATCAATCCAAGAAGAAAGTTCTCGTCTTCCATGCATATTCACACAGAAAATTCAGATGATAAAGAAGAGGAAATGGCTATGATTTTTAAGTAAATTCAAAAAATTCTTGAAACAAGGTAAGTTTAAAAAGAATAAGAATACTAATGATAATCCTTTGTGTTTTAAATGTAATAAACCTGGTCATATGAAGAAGAATTGCCCATTGCTTAAACCCAAAGGGATTTCAAAAAATTCAACAAATTCAAGAAGAAGAAGAAAGCTTTCCAGGTAACCTGAGATAATAGTGATTCATCTTCCTTTGATGAAGAAGCCACCACCGAATCAGCCAACATCTGTTTCATAGCTTAGAAAGAAGAGAAACAAGAGTTTTCTAATTATGATGAATTATTAGATGCTTTTAATGAATTATATCTTGAATTCAAAAATGAAAGATTGAAAAATAAATTTTTAACAAAAGAAAATGAAAAACGTATTGAAGAAAATTTGTTTCTTATTTCAAAAACATCTTCTTCGAATTCTCAAATATTTGATTTCAAGTTATTTCATCTTTAGAAAGGGAAAATGAGACTTTGATAAAAGAAAATGTTTTGCTAAAAAGAAACTATATCGTTGAATTCTTGAATTTCAATTTTGGATAAAGATATTTCATGTTTTCAGAGTAAATATGAAGAAATCTCGAGAATATTACAAAATTTAATAAAAGAAAAGAGAATTTAAATAATTTATTGTCTTTTCAAAAGATTCAAAATAATCATTTTGGTTTTGAATTTTCTAAAGAGAAATTTGAAAAGACTACAAATGTTAATAAAAAGAATAATTATGTTACTAATAATTCTTTTGTTAAGAAGAATTATAATACTTCTTCATAAAGATCAAAGTATAAATATATCTGAATTCCTAAGAATTTAAATTCTTTTGACAAAATGTCTATCTTACATCATATAAGAATCATGTTTGCAATTTAAGCAATTATGTTTATACTAATAAATGGAAACCAAATTCCAATTGAATTTGGGTTCCCAAAGGCTAACCTTATTAGACCCTACCATAATGGGTACCATACAAAATATTTTATTTATAGGTACCTCATAAAGATAAATGATACTTGATAGCGGTTGTTCCAAACGCATGATCGGTCACATTCAATTACTTTCTTCCGTTCAAAACAAGAAAGGAGAAACAATAACATTCAAAGACAATAACATAGGAAAGGTTATTGGTATCGGCATGGTTGGTAATATATCAAAATCTCTTATTAAAAATGTTCTTTGATAAGGGTTTAAATACAACCTTTTAACTATTAGTCATTTATTTGATAAGGGTTATAAAATAGTCTTTGAAAAAGATGCTTGTCTCTTTTAATAAGGATTATTTTTGTGATTCTTGTCAATTAGAAAAATAAGTTAAATCATTTTTTAAATCTAAAGATTTAGTTTCTACACATAGACCTTTGAATGAATGCATTTAGATTTATTTGGCCCTGCTCGTATTCTCTCTTTAAATAAAAGTAGATATATTTTTGTTATTGTTGATGATTACTCTAGATTTACTTGGGTTATCTTTCTAAAAAATAAAAATGATACCTTTGATAAATTTGGAAATTTTGTAAAAGAATTCAAAATCAAAAGTCTCTAAGTATAGTCATAATCAGAACTGATCATGGAGAAGAATTTGAAAATAAATCTTTTGCAAATTTCTGTGACAAGTTGGTATTACACATAACTTTATTTTTTCTAGAGCATCAGCACAAAATGGTGAAGAATAGGACTTTATAAATATGTGCTAGAACTATTCTTGTTGATAATAACTTGCCAAAGTACTTTTGGACTCAGTCAGTTACTATTGCATGCTATGTTTTAAATCGGGTTCTTATACGACCTATTTTGAATAAAACATGTTATGAACTATTCTTTGATAGAATTCTAAAATTTTCTTATTTTAGGATTTTTGGATGTAAATGTTTTCTTTTAAATACTAGAGATGCTTTGGATAAATTTGACGCTAGATCCAATGAAGATATTTTTGTTTGTTACTCTAATCATAGTAAAGCATATAGAATGTTCAATAAGAAAACATCTACTATTGAAGAATCTTTACATGTTAAGTTTGATGAATCAATATCTAAACCTTCTATTGATATTTCATATGATGATTATATAATAGATATTACTCCTATTGATAACATTATTAGATCTCATAATAATACTGATATTTCTAACAAGAATGAAAGTTCTACTGATTTACCTAAAATATTTGTTAGAGGTAAGAAATCATCCTCATGATTTAGTGATTGGAGATATCTCTTAAGATGTTCAGGCTAGATCCATGTTGAATTATATGACAACTGTTACTTTCATATCATTGATTGAACCAAAGAATGTGAAAAGCATGTGTTGATGAATTTTGGATCATTTCAATGCAAGAAGAATTGAACCAGTTTGTTAAAAATGATGTATAGGATCTTGTACAATGATCAAATGATCATCCAGTTATCGGCACCAAATTGGTTTTTAAGAAAAAACTTGACCAATCTAGTCAAGTCATAAAAGAACAAAGCAAGGTTGATTGCACGAGGTTATAATCAAGAAGGTATTGATTTTGATGAAACATATGCATTTGTAACTAGACTTGAATCTATTCGTATTTTACTTTCTTATGCATGTTTTATGAATTTCAAATTTTACCAAATGGATGTAAAAAGTGCATTTTTAAATGGATTTATTAAAGAAACGGTTTATGTTGAACAACCTTTGGGTTTTGAACATGAAAATTTTCTAATCATGTTTTTAAACTTAAGAAAGCTCTATTTGCTCTTAAATAAGCACCCTATGCTTGGTATGATAGACTTAAAAATTTTCTTTTGAATTCTGATTTTGAAATTGGTAAAGTTGATATAACTCTCTGCATTAAACATGAAAATAAAGATATTTTGATTATTTAGATATATGTTGATAATATTTTATTTAGTTCTACTAATGACAATCTTTGTCGAGAATTTTTTAAAACTATGTAGAGTGAATTCGAGATAAGCCACATAAGTGAACTAAATTATTTTCTCGGTCTGCAAATTAAGCAAATGAAAGATGGAATATTCATCAATCAATGTAAGTATACCAAGGAACTTCTCAAAAGATTCGGTATGAAAAATTTTGGAAGCAAGAGAACTCCAATGGGTACTACTACATTTCTCGACAAAGATGAGAATGATAAGAGTGTTGATCAAAAGGTATATCGAGATATGATTGGCTCACTCTTATATATTACTTCTAGTAGACCTTTATTATGTTCAATGTTTGTTTATGTACTAGATATCAATACATCTTAAAGCATTAAAAATAATTCTTAGATATATTAATAACACTGTAAATTATGGTTTATTTTACCCAAAATCAAGCACATTTGATTTAATGTCATATAATGATATTTATTTTGCTGAATGTAAATCCGACAAGAAAGTACTAGTGGTACTTGTCATTTTTTGAGACATTCACTCGTATCGTGGTTCAGTAAAATGCAAAACTCTGTATCATTGTTTACAACCAATTAGAATATATTGCTGCAAGTGTTGCATATGCTTTAATTTTATGGATGAAACAAACCCTACTTGACTATGATATTACAAGCACAACCTCACTATCTTGTGTGATAATACAAGTGCTATCAACCTATTTAAAAATCCTATTCAGCATTTACGTACAAAACATATTTATATTTGACATCATTGTTTACGTGATCATGCTATTAAGGGTGATATATCTTTAAATTTTATATCTACAGAAAATCAAATAGCTGATATTTTCACAAAGCCTCTTAAAGAGGATATTTTTATGAAATTTTGAAGAGATTTGGGTATTTGTATAATTTCTGATATTTAAATTCATTGCATATAGTTTGCATCTCATAAAAAAAATTTATTTGATATTAGTCGACTTATAACCCTAATTAGTTGCCTATATTACAGAGTAGTCGACTAATAGCATTTAATAGAACTTTGATGTTTTTTGGTATTCAGATTAGTCAACTAGAATAGAAAATTGGTCGACTAACTATGGCATTAGTCGACCATATTATGAAATTAGTCGACTAACTTTAAAAAACGGTATTTTTTAAAATAGGTTCTTAGCTTGAAAAACTGACCCATTTGACTTGCTATTGGATCCGATCTCTTTTATGTACAATCTCCACCGTTGGTTTACATTTACCCTTACCTATTTACCCCATATTATCCAAAAAATGGTTCAAATCCCATCTTTCCCCAAAAACCTGTAGTTGTTCAACTTCAGTCGACCAAGTTCTTCCCTTCTTTTTCCAGATTTTGTTTTTTCTCTCTTCAATTCTGAGGAATTTCAATCTCCATTCAGTTTATAAGTGTATTTTTCTTATTTTTGTTATGTCTAGATCAAAGAAAACTAAATTTTCTGCCTCATCTTCTTCTCACCAAACTGATTTTAGGGCTTTTCTTAAAAACCCTAGTTTAGAAGATGACTACCTTCGTTTGTCTCAGTTAGAGATCATACCAGATCAATTTGTCAAGTATTCTGATTTCACAGAGTATGATATCTTTTCTTATCTGCATCAAATTGGTCTTCATGAAATGTTTTCTTTTGAATCAAGACAAGGTTATTATCCCTCATTGCTCTATCTCTTTTATACCAACTGATTGAGTAAAATCCACACAGAAAATATGAAATTTTAGAAATGAAGAATAGAAGTGTAAAGTTCTCAATTCTACTGCGATAGCAAGTGGCTATGTGGGTCGTGATCTACAAGGAGAGACTTGCGATGAAAGCGTATTGTAAGTTTTCTTTTAAGTTACAAAACATAGTTAAAAGTTCTTCTATGTTCTTAAAAAAAAGAGAGAAAGAATGCTATGTTAATTTAGAGAAAGTGGTAGATATGAGAAGATGGTGATTGTGAAAAATAAAAACTTAGTTAAAGCAAATAAATAAAAAGATTAAAGAAAAGAGAGTTGGTGATTGGGAGTATCTAAACCAATGAATTAAAAAAAACAAAGAAAGAAAAACTAAAACACTTACTTACCTCTTTGACGCTTGCTTACCTTTATCTGTTGCAATGATTGACCTTGGTTTGAAGGCGATCAAAGTATGACAGATATGATCTTCCCCATTCCCATGCTAAACTAAAAAAATTAAGGTGCAAGTTAAACTAATTTAGAAATGGCCCATCACCATAAGCCATCAACGACACTTGCAAGGGCAAGGCAAATTCGAGACTATCAGAGTCATTTGGATTTACAAGCTCCTCAGAGGGAAGTAGAAGAAAAACAAAAATGAAGAACAAGAAAAGTAAAATAAGAACATAAAAGTATAACTTTCGATCAAATAAAGTAACGATGAAAGAAAGAAATAACACTTACACTAGTATCACTCTCGGTACAGCCTTCACTCTCATTCTCTCATGAAACTCCTTTTTCCTCTGAGTTACATAAATAAATCTAAAAATTACATAAAAAGAAAAACAAAATTGAAACTAAACTAGAACAAAAACTAGCTTAAAATTCTCTGCTGAGTGGTGCCCCTTTGCCTTCTGAAATGATGGTATTTATAGGTTGAAATGGAAAAAGGGAGAGCCTGCTTGAAGATGAGACCAAATCGTTGGCCCAACAGAAAATATCTTCCGATAAGGTTGGAGATAAGATTGGAAATATGGACAAAATTGCTTTTCCAACAGAAAAGATCTTCTGATAATATCTCTTTTATATCTCTGGATTTTGATAATATCCCTTTGATTTTTCAAGCTAACCAAATTGAATCTTCTAAATCCGATTTTAAATATATTTATTTGGCTTTATCTTCAGTTAAGCAAATAGATCCAATTAAATCAGAATTTAACTGTGTTTTATTTGATCTTTTCTTCTCTCTTTTCATTAAGACGAACCTGCAAAATAAGACATTAAGATAAAGAATTGGCAGGATTTATTATAGGATAAATGTGGTATATAATAAAAATAATGCAAAATACGTGTATGATCACACCCCCACACCTATCTTTTACTTGTCCTTGAGCAAAATAAGAAAATTAAACCTAAGAATTTATGAGGCCACTTTCGCAGGTCACACGACTACACTGATCATGTGCAGTAAGCCTTTATACCTCTAGGTTTTTCCTAGAGGACAAGTTGTAGTCTTCTGAGGGTTTTCAGTGGATTACACCCATAAAAATTGATAAAGAAAGAGAAATAAAGTGTTAGTAGTTCAAAAACATATTTTAAAAAGAAAAAAATATTTGAAGTATTATTGTAAAAAATCAAGTAATCTATAAGTTATAAAAATACCAAACTTTCATTCCTACACTTACTCTATATTCAAAAACTTGTTATCAATCAAGGTAAGGAGTTAAACTGTATTTCTTATCTAGTCTATTATTTTACTCTAAGTCATATGCATCTTCGTGACTGTGAAATTTTGATTCAGAGTTCTTAAACTCAAACTTTTATGCCTTATTTTTATATTTTTTTGGTGATAATATCCATTAGTTCTATTAGGCTTTCTAATATGCCCATGTAACTGTTGACACGTTAAAAAAAGACAAACTCCCATACAACTTTTCAACTGGTCAGAACGATGTCCAACTTGTCGACATTTACAAAAGACAAGTCGCGGACAAGCTGATGACCAATTCAATACATCCTGAGGGACAAAGCAGAAGCTCTGCCCCGCTGATCCAGTAAAGCAAACAGCAGGCCAAATACTGCTTTTTGAGGTTGAGTCAGCTCAATACTCAGCCTCACGTGAGCCCAAGTGCTAGCCTCACTCCAGAGGCTAAATTATCTAGCTTTGCCTTGAAGCCCTTCAAAGCTCAGTAACGAGCCAAGTGCTAGCTTCGCTTGAAGCTCAACATAGCCGCACAGGGCTAATTTCCTAGCTTCGTTAAACCCTTGACAGCTCTGATTAAGAGTTTTTAGCCCCGCATGTGGAGCTAAACCTAGCCCCGCACGAGGCTACATCCAGCCTTGCGCGAGGCTTTCTACGCCTCTATGTGAGGGATGGCCATGTCAAACCTTTAACTTAGTATTTAGTGGGCTAATCCCACTACATTAGTGGGGTTAATGTCACTTTAAGTGGGCGGTTACAACCGCCTATTTCACCCCCCCCCCCCATTTAGTAACGGTCAGGTCAATAAGACATTTTTAGGCTCGGGCGAGCCTATATATCCTCGCATGCGGCTCACATTTAGCCTAGTGCGACGTTATAACCTCGCGCAAAGCTCAAAATAGCCTTCGACACGAGGCTAGCTGACTATTATCAGTCATGACTGAATTTTAGAGGCAGTTACACCCCTTAAGAGCCTATAAATAGCTCATTTGAGAATTAGTCCGGGGGAGGGGATCAAGAGAGGCAGACAATCAAAGAGAGAGCAGAATAGGAGAGGCAGGAAGGCATTGAGAGAGCTAACAAGGCTAACTTTTTCTTATTTCCTAGATGCTCCAGAGAATTACTTCTCTAAGTCCAATGTGTTGATACTTCAAGACCTTCCTTTTTCTAGGAATCTCTAGAACCAGGCGAGAAAGAATTCCCAAGTAGTAGCATTTGAAGATCGGCTGCTCGCATTCAACGAGACAAAGTGGTTGCACGATGATTAGACTCCCACTGGCATACTTCTCCAGAAATCTTAGAGAAGATCTACCTGTAATTTTTTCTTTTAGTTACTTGTAATCTTCTCCTCAATATTTTGTAAGTTTTCCTGTATTGACTTACAATGGAAAATAAGAATGCGACTCCACTGGGGAGCATTATTCTCCACTGCTGAGAATTAGGTGTCGCAATGCGACGATCAGACCCTCGGGTCTATTGCTGAAACATTGGTCATTCATTTTGACTAAGAGAAATTCAAACAACTTCTCACTAGGGGTAGCAAAAATCTCCTATGTGTGCGCAAGCACAGGAAGGTCAGCGTAGCTAGTATTCCCTTGGCTACTGATCGGTAAAAAGTAAGCACAAGAATAAGTAAGAAGAGTGTGGGTCGATGTTACTGCTTTTGTGATTCTTCCGTAGTAGCAAAGTGGCTATACGGGTCGTATCCACAAGAAGGAGAGCGATGGAAGCTTGATGCGGCTTCTTTGTTCAAGAAAAGAGAAAGTTCTTTGTTTCAAAATAAAGAATTAGAAAATGAAAACAAGTTGGTTTCAAAAATTATTTTAGAATGATTTGGTGGTTGTAAAAGTGATTTTTCTAGATGGTAAAAGCGCATGGCTAACTTTCTACTAATTGCTCCACTAATCTCTAACTTCTTGAAGAGGTAGTCTCACGATGGATCATAGGTAAGTTTAACCCTTATGCAAAGGAACTATTCACGTGAAAATTGAGTAAAAGTTCTTCCTATAACTTAGCTTAACACGACAAAAACTTTGACATTCCCTTATCAAGATCCAATTGAAGGTGAGAATAGGGGAAGATACAAGTGCACTAATGGTATCAGCAAAGTTAAAAGGAAAATATCTAACTTACAAAAACAAGTAAAGCATGCAATCCATAAATCATCAAAAACCCATAAAGCATGAAATATAAGAAAGTGAATACTTAAATGTAAGTTAGAGTTAGAACCCTCGTCTTAAAATGTCATAGCTCTCATTTGCACAAGGCTTGTTTGACACTATTGACTCATTTGGATTTATCAATCAAGTGTTAGAGATTAGTGGGTTAGTAGTTAGTTAGTCATGCTATGGAGAAGTTAGTTACATATGGTAGTAAAAGAAACAATCAAAGAGAAGAGGTAAGGAGAAAAGAAGTTACACTAAAACAAAGAGATAAAAGCAAAGGAAAACAACTAGAAAATGGAAAGAAGAAAGAGAAGTAGTTACTTGTATTAGCTTGTCACCTTCCAAATACAACTTGTACACACTCTCTCTTTTACTCTAATGGCTAAAACTAAAACTAGAAGAAGAAAGAAACAACAACTACAATTCCTAGCAACAAATACAACTCTATTCTCTGGATATTTCCCAACTGAAGACCCCTGGGGGTATTTATAGGCACCAGGGGAAAGGGGGCCAGGGGGAACCCCTGGCCCAAACCCCGGGCGCACGCGCGCCCACATGGCCGCGAAAACGCGACCCAGGCCGCGTTTTCGCGGCCATACCAGGGCGGTGCGTGCTTGGCTTCGGGCAGTGCGTCGTCCTGTTTGTCCCCTGTCAGGTGGATCTTCTGGTTTCTAGATTTGATGCCCTGGACTGACAAAATCTTCACTCTAAAGTCAATGGCTACTTGGTAGGCCTTTAATCACCCATTAAATGGTGGTTTAGGGTCTTCTTCTTCATTTGCACACCATGGACCTAGGATTAAATACGCAAAACTTTATTAGCAGAATTTTACATCAAATAAATATGAGAATGTGATAAAAATTATGCAAAATTAGAGACTAATCACACCCCCACACTTATCTTTTTGCTCGTCCCGAGCAAAACAAAAATAAGAAAATTATTACACCACTTTCGCAGGTGACGCAATTGCACTGAGCATGTGCAATAAGCCTTTAAACCTCTAGGTTTCCCTTAGAGGAGGAGTGTTGTCTCCTGAGGGTTTTCAGCGGATTGCACCCACAAAATCCAGTAAGTGAAAAAATACTTAGTTGTTAGCAAACCTCTTTCAAGAAAAAGAATTTTCAATTATCTAAGTAAAAATGATCGAATGGTGTAAGAATTAGGTACAACCCTCATAAGTCCTCCTATACTTTAGCCTTCATAAAAGAAGAAATTATGATTTTTCTTTAAATTTAGAAAAGGATCTTGTACTTCTAACTCATTCTGTTATTTTGTTTTAAATAGATATGCATAATGTGTAAGTGTGATGTGATTGGGATTTTTCAACTCAACTTTGAATATCATTTAAGTTTATTAATATTTATCTATTATTCTTGATTTCATTAGGCTTTCTACTTTACTCATGTAACACATATCAAACCGATGACTCCCAGACCAGATGGTTTTAGGACACCAGGTGGAAAAACACCTCTCAGGTCAAATATGCAAGTACAGTAGGCCACGAAATCAAGATTTACTTGTATATTATATATTGATTTATATATATATTTTTGGCGTGAGTAATCATACTTCTTGAGGCACAATTATCCAGTGTTTTTTTTCAGAGTTGTGTCTCTAAATCCCAAGCATGTGTGTGGTTTATGCATATTCTACTCAGGCTAAGTAAAATGTATGAGTTATTTTCCTTATCCCCCCTAATTCTTAGTCAAACCAATCTTTCTTGTTTTTTAGGCAAAAATAAAGATTCATTAATAAGGTTCCCTTAATTCCTACAACCTTTTGGTATTTTTATAAAGAGTATGAAATTTCTTTTTAATCTGGAGATTTTTTTTGGAAAAAAGAAAAAGAATAAAAGAAAAAAGAAAGAATAAAAGGAAAAAGAAAAGTGTTAGCACCCCCCACACCTAGCTAATGCATTGTCCTCAATGAATGTATATGTAAATGCGAATGCAATAAATAGGGTGAAAAAATGATGTCATCGTCTATGTTGACTTGGGCCAGCCAAGTGCGAATAGGCTAAAGAAATGTCAAAAAATGTAGAAGGGGTAAGCATATAAACAAATTTTTTTTTAGTTGTTGTGGTTAGGTGTATGACAGGGCAAAAAGAGTCAGCACACTATCATCCGGAGTCATAGGCTCAGTGGTCAAGAAGGGCTTCAGCCTTTGCCCGTTCACTTTGAATTCCGTATTGTTCTTAGGGTCTACAATAAGCACAGCACCGTGTAGGAAACGGTGCGCACAATGAACGGTCTAGACCAATGAGTCTTCAGCTTCCCCGCGAAAATATGAAGTCTTGAGTTGTACAGCAGAATCTTGTCTCCCGGAGCAAGTTTTCGGGTTATAATCTGGTCATGGAAAAGTTTAGTCCTGCTTTTGGTGATTCGAGCGTTCTCATAGGCTTCATTTCGTATCTCCTCTAATTCGGAGATCTGCAGTCTCCTTAGCTCACCGGCCTTACTCAGATCAAAATTGAGTTGCTTAATGGCCCATAGGGCATGGTATTTTAACTCGACTGGCAGATGACAGGCTTTTCTAAATACGATTCTATAAGGAGACATCCCCAGAACTGTCTTAAAAGCAGTGCGGTAAGCCCACAATGCATCGTTGAGTTTGACCGACCAATCCTTTCGGTTCTATCCGACAGTTTTTTCTAGAATGATCTTGAGTTATCGATTGGTGACTTTGACCTGCCCATATGTCTGGGGATGATAGGAGTAGATAACTTGTGATTGATGGAATATTTTCGCATTAGAGCTTCAAAAACTCTGTTGCAGAAATGTGATCCTATTGTCGATGCGCCGTCCTAGAACAGCGCCAATAGCAAAATCAGAGGCGTCGCACATGATTTCAAACGGTTGGGACCAGTTAGGAGCAGAAATAATAGGCGCAAAAATAAGTTCTTACTTAAGCTTCCCCATGACTTGAAACATTCATCGTTAAAATCAAAGGACACGTCCTTAGCGAGCAGGTTGGTTAAGAGCCTAGCGATTTTGCTAAAATCCTTAATGAACCGTCGGTAGAACCTACCAAGCCCTAGAAAGGATCTAATATCCTTGATGCTTTTTGGTGGTGGAAGCTTAGCAATCACTTCTACTTTAGCCTTGTCCACTTCAATGCCTCTCCTAGAAATCTCATGGCCTAAGACAAACCCCTGTCTCACCATGAAGTGACATTTCTCCCAGTTTAGAGTTAAGTTCTTCTCCTTACATCTTTGCAGCACTAACTCTAGGTGATGAAGACACTGATCAAATGAATCTCCGTAGATGGAGAAATCATCCATAAAAATTTCAAGAAAACGTTCTACTATGTCACAGAAAAGACTAAGCATGTACCGTTGGAATGTTGCGGGAGCATTGCACAATCCAAAGGGCATGCGTCGGTAAGCAAAGGTTCCGAACGGGCAGGTGAACGTGGTCTTTTCCTGGTCTTCTGCAGCAATGGGGATTTGATTATATCCTGAGTACCCATCTAGGAAGTAATAGTACTCGTGTCCAGCCAGGCGCCCAAGCATTTCGTCGATGAAGGGTAGCGGGAAGTGGTCTTTACGGGTAGCTGCATTCAACTTCCTGTAGTCGATACGAACATGAACCTTGGTAGGCAGTCTTGTTTGTACCAACTCTTTTTCCTCATTTTCAATTACCGTAAAGCCCGCTTTCTTCGGGACCGCATGAACAGGGCTAACCCATTGGCTATCAGAAATGGGATAAATAATCCCATTATCTAATAGTTTCAAAATTTCCGCTTTAACTGCCTCTTGCATGAGTGGGTTAAGCCTGCGCTGTGGGTCCCTCCTGGGGTTGCTTCATCGGTCAAGTGGATTCTATGTTGCACTATGGATGAACTTATCCCTTTGATATCCTTCATCGTCCATCCAATGGCTTCCTTATGTCTTTTCAGAATAGACATTAAGTTGTCCTCTTGTTGCTCAGTCAGGTGGGATGCTATGATGACTGACAGGGTTTCTCTTCCGCCCAGGTAGGCATACTTGAGGTGTGCAGGTAAGACTTTTAGCTCTAGGGAAGGTGTTGCTTCATTGGAGGCAATCTCCGGACTTTCAATCCTATGATGAGGTACATTTGGGCTTGACGCCCAATCTACTACTGAATCTACGATCTGGTCAATATTAAAATCCTCAGACTCCAGATCAAACTCTGCCTCTGTGTGCATCTATATGCTTTCCTAATGCTCACTGGTCAGATTTTCAATAGAATTGACCTCAAATGTCTGATCATTGATATCCCTTGGTTGTCTTCCAAGATTGAAGACATTAACTTCCTTCGTCATGTCTCCAAAGGTTAATCGCATGGACCCATTCCTACAGTTAATTATGGCATTGGCTGTAGCAAGGAATGGGCGCCCTAAGATGACCGGAGTTTGAGACCTCGGATTTGACAAAGGTTGGGTCTCAAGCACGATGAAGCCAACGGGGTAGATGAAATCCCCAGCCCGGATAAGGACATCTGTGATTTCCCCCTTTGAAATTTTCACAGATCGGTCAGCTAGCTGAATGTTGACTCGAGTTGGGCTCAGCTCGCCCAACCCAAGTTGTTGGTATACTGAGAGAGGTAGCAAGTTGATACTTTCTCCCAGGTCAAGGAGTGCCCTGCTAATTTCGGTCTGTCCTATGGTGCAGGAGATTATGGGACATCCGGGATCCTTGTACTTCACCGGGATGGGACCAGATAGAATTTTGCTTATATTAGTTGCCAAGAACACTTTCTTGGGCACATTTGTCTTTCTTTTCTTAGTACACATATCCTTAAGAAATTTTGCATAAGCTGGGACTTGTTGGATAGCGTCAAGAAGAGGCACATTCAATTTGACCTGGTTGAACTCCTCTAACATCTTCTCCATGTGCATATTCTTATTGTTATTCCTAAGCCTATTGGGAAAGGGTGCTACAGGCTTATGAACTTGTTCAGCAGCTTTGTCCTCGTCAGATGTTTGAGGAGCAGTTTAGGAGGAACTAGCAGAGGTGGAGGCTGGAGAAGGATCAGGATGGACTGGACTTTTTTGTTGGTAGACCTAGTTGTCTACCTTCTTTCCAGATCGAAGTGTGTGAACAGCATTGCACTGGTTGATCGATGGATCCTGAATTTCAAATGCTTGATTGGAGGTTTTTGGGTTAACTAGCAGCTGACTAGGTAAAGTACCCTTTGGTCTTTCACTTAGGGAGCTAGCTAATTGGCTCATCTGTATTTCCAATCTCGATATAGCCTATGAATGGTTGTTTAGCGTTTGTCTGGTTTTGCATAAAAGCGGTTTGGGACTTCATAAAAGCTTCCATGCTCTCCTCTAATTTGCTGAATTTCTTTTCCATTGGTGAACTTTGAGAGGAGGAAGATGGAGCTTGACTGGGGAAATTTGGTGGAGGACTGAGATGGTGAAAATTGTTGGAGAAATTAGACCTAGGAGGATTGTTCTGGGCCCAGGAGAAATTGGGGTGATTCCTCCAACCTGGATTGTATGTTTGCGAGTAGGGATTGTGCGACGACCATGAGTAAGCCGCGTTCAGGTGTTCCAGTGGCACTTGCTGGGCATGAAAAATAGGGCACTCTTCAAAGACGTGGTTTGGTGCCTGACAGTATGAACAACCCGGATTGTGAATTGGTGGTGGATTTGGTTGACATTGGCTAGCTCTTTTGTCTCTAGAGCCTCTATTCTCCTCATTAGGGTTGCAATCTTAGCTTCTGCAGGTATGGATGATTCTAGAGATAAGAGCCCTCCTCTTGAAGGTATAGATTGTGAATTCCTTAGTTTTTCTGAGGCTGGCTCCCATTGCAGGATTTTCTCAGCTAAGTCCTCAAATAAATCCTAACCATGGTTCTCATCCTTTTGCAAGAATCCTCCTTGACACATGGTTTCTAAAAGGGTTTTCGTTTGATAATCTAAGCCATCGTAGAGAATCTGGCATTGACGCCATTTCTCCACACCATGATGAGGTCACTGAGCAGGAGGTCTTTGATTCGCTCAAAGTATCTCCAAAATGGTTCGCTCGGTTCTTATCTGAACTGCATGATATTCTTTCTAATGAGGACAGTTTTGTAGATTGGGTAGAATTTCTTCAAGAAGCCTTGACGAAATCATCCCATGTCGTAACTGAATCTACCGCCAAACTGTACAACCATTTCTTTGCTATGTCCTTTAGGGAAAAAGGGATGAAACGTAACCTAACGGCAACGTCTCCTAGCTGGGGTATACGCATCATGAGGCACACTTCTTCAAATTCCCTAACAAAGAAGTATGCATCTCTGATTCTAAACCATGAAACTTTGGGAGAGTGTTGATCAATTGAGGCTTTAATTCAAAATTATTTCCATTTGCCTCAGGTAGTTTTATACAAGATGGTAATGAGGTTCTGATCGGGTAAAATCTGTCCTAAAGTGACGCCATCACCGGCTCTGAATGCAAGGGTAAAGAAGTATTTCTGGTTAATCTGGAAGATACAGGATCTCTTACCCACTCTTGCATGCAGCACACCACAAACAACGTGAAAACAACAAACAATCAAAAAGAATAAAAAACAAACAAGAGAAAGAAAAACAACCACCAAGCCTTAGTCTAAGGTACCTGGACCTAGACAACTTCTAACTGGTTGATTCTCCGGGGGAGGTTGTTGCAAGAACTCGACTACAAGCTAATCAGTCAGGAAAGGGTAAAGCTCGGGGGGAGGCATCCGGGCGTGAGCCACAGGCCTTAATTACACCAAACCACAGAGCTTTCAAGGCTTTGCCTCTCAATCCACTTTCCTTAGACACCGATTTTGCAAGAGTATAGTTCTTGCAATTTCCAACCTCGGTTAATCTCTTAGTGAGTCCGAGATGTCCCTAGGGCCAAGGTCTATCAATTTTTAGTTAAGGCTTGGGATAGTGTGAGTGTACTTGAAGATGGTTTTCAGGCTAAGGAAGGGTAATGAAATGCCCACCTTATCTTGTTTATTTGGGGTTTTGCCCTTAATGTCAATTGTGCAAGTGTACAGTTTATTCACAACAAGATAACACTCAAAACGATAAATCACTCCAAAATGTTGGTCCTACTCTATATGAATGCACACGTACTTTTTCTCCAGCACTCTTCAACAGAAATTAAAATGAATTGAAATAGACACGTGCCCTAAATGGAAAAATCTAATCCAAATTTCAATCAAGTAACAAGTGAATTTCTATTGAGTTTATTACACATGTATAGGGTGAAGCATTCAATGGAACAAAAAAAAATTAGAAAGCAATTTTAGCGACTTTCGGCAACCATGCAAACGAGTTTGTTAGTACTTCAATCGAAAAAACTCACTTTTACACGAATTTTTCTGAGGGCAAATGAATCCTCGAGCAACGTCCTTGGCCACCTCTTTCGTTTCCCGCGATAGTGAGCTCCTTGGTACTTCTCCTATACACAAAAATAAAGAACAATTTTTAGTAGTGAACAATAAAGCCGTTTTTTACCCGGCAACGGCACCAAAATTTGATCGGCAAAAAGCAAGCACAAGAATAAGTAATAAGAGTGTGGGTCGATGTTACTGCTTTTGCGATTCTTCCGTAGTAGCGAAGTGGCTATACAGGTCGTATCCACAAGAAAGAGAGCGATGGAAGCTTGATGCGGCTTCTTTGTTCAAGAAAAGTGAAAGTTCTTTGTTTCAAAATAAAGAATTGGAAAATGAAAACAAGTTGGTTTCAAAAATTATTTTACAATGATTTGGTGGTTGTAAAAGTGATTTTTCTAGATGGTAAAAGCGCATGGCTAATTTTTTACTAATTGCTCCACTAATCCCTAACTTCTTGAAGATATAGTGTCACGATGGATCATAGGCAAGTTTAACCCTTATGCAAAGGAACTATTCACGTGGAAATCGATTAAAAGTTCTTCCTATAACTTAGCTTAACACGGCAAAAACTTTAACATTCCCTTATCAAGATCCAATTGAAGGCGATAATAGGGGAAGACACAAGTGCACTAATGGTATCGGCAAAGTTAAAAGGAAAATATCTAACTTACAAAAATAAGTAAAGCATGCAATCCATAGATCATCAAAAACCCGTTAAGCATGAAATATAAGAAAGTGAATACTTGAATGTAAGTTAGAGTTAGAGCCCTCGTCTTAAGATGTCATAGCTCTAGTTTGTACAAGGCTTGTTTGACACTATTGACTCATTTGGGTTTATCAATCAAGTGTTAGAAATTCGTGGGTTAGTAATTAGTTAGCCATGCTATGGAAAAGTTAGTTACACATGGTAGTAAAAGGAACAATCAAAGAGAAGAGGTAAGGAGAAAAGAAGTTACACTAAAACAAAGAGATAAAAGCAAAGGAAAACAACTAGAAAATGGAAAGAAGAAAGAGAAGTAGTTACTTGTATTAGCTTGTCACCTTCCAAATACAACTTGTACACACTCTCTCTCTCTTTCACTCTAATGGGTAAAACTAAAACTAGAAGAAGAAAGAAACAACAACTACAATTCCTAACAACAAAGTAACAAATACAACTCTTTTCTCTGGATATCTCCCAACTGAAGACCCCTGGGGGGTATTTATAGGCATCAAGGGGGAAGGGGCCAGGGGAACCCCTGGCCCAAAGCTCGGGCGCACGCGCGCCTACATGGCCGCGGAAACGCGGCCCAGGCCGCGTTTCCGTGACCATGCCAGGACGGCGCTCGCCTGGCTTCGGGCAGTGCGTCGTCCTGTCTGTCCCCTATCAGGTGGATCTTCTGGTTTCTAGATTTGATACCCTGGGCTGACAAAATCTTCACTCTAAAGTCAATAGCTACTTGGTAGGCCTTTAATCACCCATTAAATGGTGGTTTAGGGTCTTCTTCTTCATTTGCACACCATGGACCTCGGATTAAGTAAGCAAAGCTTTATTAGCAGAATTTTACATCAAATAAATATGAGAATGTGATAAAAATTATGCAAAATTAGAGACTAATCAGCTACGTCCGAGAAGCAAGTCTCTGATGAGACTACTGAGGTTCTCCATGAACCTAATTCTTCCTCATGCGAGGCTAACCAGGCTCTGCGCGAGCCTATCACAGTCCCAGCTAGGACTAAGTTAGCCCCCTAGCATGTTAGCATTGTGCACAAGCTTTCAAGGTTCCATGTGAACCTAAAATAGCTTCTGTCAATGCTGTGTGGATTGTAAAGACCACCCTTGCCTCTCTCGAATTAGCTTTCCATGAAGCTAAGATAGTTTTGGATTACAAGACTCCCTCTGCTCCTCAGCTTCGCCTATCTCACGAGGCTAAGACTAAAACAGAATGTGCTTATAACGAGGCTACTGCAGCCCCGCTTACCTCAATAACACTATTGAGCAGTATTAAACCTGCCGCATGCGAGGCTAAAACTAGAGCACATGTGCGTGCTAACAACATCGTTGATCTAGCGTTGCTCTCAACACCGAGTGCTAAAATACTCTGTCGTGAGGCTAGAGGAAAGCACTAGTGAGTGCTAACAGTGAGGCTCTTCTAACCTCACTTGTGGGGAGAACTCTGCACGGCAGAGCTAAGTTTGCCTCCAAGGGCAGAACTAGAATAGTAGCCTCGCCTTGCGAAGCTACCCCCTGGATACCTTAGCCTCACTTATGGTCAAAAGGAAAGCCTTTAAGGCTAGGCGTAAGGCTTCTCAGCCAAACAAGGCTAACTTCTAGGCTTCTCAGCCAAACAAGGCTAACTTCCAGTCTCCTCGGGTCTCTGTGATGGATAGGTTGGGTCCAATTAACACAGACTTGAGAAATTATCTGAGCACAAAGTGAAAGTTTTGCTCAGAGAAACCCGCTCACATCTCGCCGTCGTAGTGCGGACAAATAGGGTGTCAACTTGTGATGGTGTACTCTATCCATTATTGCCTAGGAAAGGTCCAAACAACCACTACTCCAAGTCATCGATTGGCATTTGATCGAATATCGGCCTAGACTGCTGAGAAGGCCAAGCCCCGAAAAAAGAAGGCAACAAAGGTGACCTATCTCGCAGCCACGTCTGTTAACATGATAAGCAGAGGGAGGGATCTTTTCTGATCCTAAAGATGGAGATGAGGAACTTTCACTCCTCCAGCCAGCTCCTCGGGCTCCGACTATAACACCTAGAGGCTCCATCAATTCTTAGATTAACCTAGAAATTTGGTTTCTCTCTCGATTCTATAAAGACAATACCGAGGTGACTATGGATAAGCTCATCTCAACAGTCTAGAAAGGAGGAGAATCTGTGCGGGAATACATTAAGAGGTTTCATAACCTTTCACTCATGTGCCCTGCAGGTATACCGTTGCCCATGTTACTCCAGACATGTTCGCATAACTTCTTGGACAGAATAGAAGTTTGTATGGGAGCTGTCAAAGCCCATACATGGAAGGAGCTTGTTGAGCAAGCTGAGATAGCCAAGAAATCAGCTAAAAAGTTCGAGCCTTCAGTCCCCAAAAACAGGTGGGGAGTCGATACCAAGGGGCATGATGCAGCCCAATCTTCTCAATCGAAGGGGAAAGAGACCATGGCTGTTGAGTTACCAGAAACTGCATAACCAAAGGCAAAGAGTAACACCAATGGCAATCAGGAATTTAAATTCCTGCCAAAGGTGTACTCTTTCAAAGATGAGCAGGTGATGGCAATCTTCCATTTGTTACACAAGGGTAACAAGCTTAAATTACTTGAAGCTAAGTAGGGCGTACAACTGTTCCAAATTACTGCCTCTTTCATAGGATGGTACATCACCCTACCAGTAGGTGTTATGTCCTCAAAGATAAGATCCAAACCCTGATAGATGCTGAAGTTCTGACTTACAAATCAGAACAAAAGAAAGTCACCGCCAACATAGTGACTCTTAACTTCGGGACATTCCCGAAGATAACTGTCCAAGACGGATTGGTCCCAGTCCCTAAGTCAAGATTAGATGTCATCAACCCTATGGCTGAATAGTAGAAAGCAAAGGGCCTCAACTCGATCACGGCAGAGTCCGCAGAAATCATGTAGGTCCACTCAGATATTGTCAAATATGAGCAATAAGAAACCAATAAGCCCAAAGGAAGGTCATGTAATACCATCTCCCCCGCAGGGATGACAACTCTATGACTGTAGCCTCTCTCAATGACTCAGAAGGAGAGAAGCATGCCTTTACAGCCTTCCACATCGCAGCCGGTGAGCATACGGTCTGGTAAACAGTACTTACGATAGTACGACCAGACACCTGACGAAGCATCCCAACCAATGACGTCAGGAATCGCTGCACCTGTCCAGGCCCCAGCGCCAAAGGATGATTAGCTTTGATGTATCTTTGAAGAAGAATCCTTCCAGAGGACTCAATACTTCCTTCCACTTTGACATATTGGCACAATTGGTCAATATCTCGGCTTGTATTACTCTGCACGAGCTACTTCGCCTCTCCAAGGAGACAAAAGAGGAACTTAGGGGCGCTCTTACTGATTCGGAATCATTTCTCACGCAAGACCTATCCCTACAAAAGAAGACGGAGCTTCATGCCTCCGATGTCATCTAGTACAACAGCAAGTGCCTTGCATCACCTTCACCCCTGAAGTTCCTTAAAGACAACCGACATGATAGGCCCTTGTACTATACAGGATACATTGGGTCTAATCATATCGAGAGAATACATGTTGATCCTGGGTCTACTTTAAGCATTATTTTCAAGAGACTGCTTTATTTTCTCAGTATCCTACTGAGTAAGTTGTCAACCACGACTACAACCATATATGGTTTTAACGCCAGGGTAGTCATCCTTTGGGCAAGATTCGTCTCCGGTGTCAAATTGGAGACTTGAAATCAGAAGTGACGTGCTACGACATTGACGCCAGCACGCCCTACAACCTTTTGCTCGGGTGACCTTGGATTCATGCTAACTGGATGGTGCCTTCCACACTCCATCAATGCTTCAATGTGGACAACAAGGCAATGGTCAGGATGATGTTCGCTGAAAAGCAACCATCTTCAAGGGGGAGAGAACTACTTCACTGATTTCCTACTTTATAAAGAGAACGGTAAAGTGATAAAAAAATCGTTGCCTGACAATATGGCAACGAGGCAGAATTAGAATCAGGAGAAGGTCCAACTATTTCTTTTGATGAGGAAACGATTATAGCATATCTGGATGATCCTGATTGGAATAACTTTGCCAATAATGACGACAAATGGATCCTTAATGAAAATGTTAATTTCGATTATTCCTTATGTTGTGATGAAGTATATAGTCCTATTGACATGAGCCCCATATACATGCTTCTGCTTATGTCAACGGCGTGCATGCATATAAAAGAGAATGATGGATCGGTATTTGTAGTTCCATCTTCTAAGAAGGACCAGTCGCCCATTATATTTGGCAGAGTCTGACATTGGATTACTCCATCTAACAACTCGGATGAAGACTTGGACCTCCACAATTCTTTCACTATGCACAATCAGCGCACCGTATGATGAAAGAAATGGGATACGATTTACGGTGAGGCGAAGGCCAGAACTTTGGAAGAGGACGACACATCCCTCTACAATCTTTCACACCAAAAGGAAAGCCAGCCAACTATTACGATCAGACTCGCAGGGGGTTGGGTTTCACCGCTCCATCCATTCAATCGGATTTGGAATTTGAAAAGCCTCTGCTGTCACATTCTTCGTACTCATCAGGCTAGGAATCTGATGTAAGCATGGGGGTTGCCTTCAAGAAACTCTTTGTCAACATGATATTGATCAATCAGGTGGAACCAGAAGAGGATATTGGGTCATTCGACACTGATCCTTGGGCTCAATAATTGGATCTTCAATGGGAGAAGTGTTTTGAACAATGCGACCCTCCTACAGAAGATAAAGTGATTCAAATTTATGTTGGTGATCAAAAGCACCTGAAGCTCATCTCTATAAGCGAAAATTTGTCGCCGAAAGAGAAGCAAGACCTTATAGCCTTGATAAAGGAATATATAAATGTCTTTGTTTGGAGCTATGAAGACATACCGGGCCTCGACCCTCAGGTGGCGATGCATCCGCTCAACATCAAGCCGGATGTTAAGCTAGTCAAATAACAACAATGATGGTTTGGACCTGATATCATGGAGTCAATTGAAGTCGAGGTTCAGAGACTCATCGAATGAGACTTCATTTGAGAGAAACAGCACCCAGACTGGGTTGCTAATGTTGTCCCATCCTTAAAAAGAATGGAAAGATCTGAGTCTGTGTTGACTTTCGTGATCTTAATATAGCCTATCCTAAAGATGAATTTCTGTTACCCATCATGGATGTCATGATTGACAACAAGTGTAGTTTCGAAAGGATGTCATTTATGGATGGCTTCTCAGGGTACAATTAAATCAAGATGTACCCGGATGATGAAAAGCATACATCATTCCGAGGGTGTGTTTTGTTATACGGTTATACCATTTCGCTTAAAGAACGCAGGTGCCACCTACCAGCGTGCAATGACACAATCTTTCGTGATCACTTGCGAAAGAACGTGGAATGTTATGTTGACGATATTGCAATCAAAATTCACGATAAGAACAACCATCTCCATGATTTGAGAACAATGTTTGCTTTCAAGCGGGTTGACCAGCTAAAGATGAACCCGACAAAGTCTTTCTTGGGAGTTTTAAGTGGCAAGTTCCTGGAATTCATTATCACATCCAAAGGAATTCATCTTGTTCCGAATATGAACAAAGCTATTCAGGACATGCAGCCTCTAAAGAATCTAAAAGAACTTCGAGGTCTTCAAGGCAGGTTGGCTTACATTCGAAGGTTTATTGTAAACCTGTCGGGTCATTGTCAACCGTTCACGTGCCTAATGAAGAAATGCGTATCTTTTGTCTGTAATGATGCTTGTCAAAATGCGTTTAAGGATATCAAAATATATCTCACTAAGCCTCCAGTCCTAGTATCTCCTGTTGTGGGGAAACCATTCTTACTATATGTAAGGGCCATGGACCATTCTTTAGGTGCTCTGCTCAACAGAAGAATGATGAAGGTGCCAAGAAGGCCATCTATTATCTCAGTAGAATCTTGATTAGCGTAGAAAGTCGTTACAACCCGGTCGAAAAGGAGTGTCTCGCTCTTGTCTTTGCCATCCAGAAAATGCGGCATTACTTGGTCGGGCAGACTATTCATGTCATCTCAAGAGTCAATTCTCTTCAGATTCTTATAAGAAAACCAAGTTCTCTGAACTCCAGATTGGCTAATTAGGTCATACTGTTGTCCCAATATGATATGACCTTCGTACCCTAGAAGGCCATCAAAGGTCAGGCTCTCGCGGACTTTTTGGCAATTCACCTAGTTCCAGAATCTTCAAAACTACATGAAGATATTTCGGATGAAGTTATCAAAGTCAACATAATTTCAAGCGATGATGTATGACAGTTCTTCTTTAATGGTGCATCAAGAACCGGACCAAAAGGCAAGATTGTCGCCGGAGTGGGGTGGTATTTATCTCACCTGGGAATCACATCATCTCTCGTGATTCTCGTTAACGGAGCCTTATTCTAACAACGTAGCTGAGTACAATGCTTTGCTCATTGGCCTCCACCTCGCTCAACAGATGGGGGTATAATACCTTGAAGCTTATGGCGATTCCAAGTTGATCGTCAACTAAGTTAAGGGTGAATATGAGGTCCACCATGAAGACCTTGTACCTTATCATCATGCAGCCATTTAGTTGGCTAATACATTCGAAGGCTTCTATATCAATCATGTATCCCGCCTCCAAAATACAAAGGCAGATGCTCTAGCAGCACTAGCAGCTATACTAGTTTTACCTGCTGATACAAGCTACCATCTTACGGTGGCCACCTGTCATCTCACCTGCCCGAAGTACGATGTAGAGATTAGCGAAGTTCATACAACCTCGACAAATTTCGAACTAAGGAACTGGCAATTCCCGATCATCGACTATGCTTTACACGACATATTACCCGACGACCATAAGGAAGCAGCTTCTATCCAATAAAGGTCTCATATGATGGTATACTTCTTCATTGTCTATCCAATTCAGAGGCACAAGAAGTAACCAAAGAGACACACGATGGTATATGTAGGGCTCATCAACCAGGTCCGAAACTCAAGGATCAATTGTACAGACTCGGTTATTATTGGCCAACCATGATAATCGATGCAATCAAATATGTACAAAGGTATAAAACCTGTCAAATCCATGCAGACTTCATACATCAACCTCCGGAGCTACTCCATACAACTGTTGCGTCATGACCATTCGAGACTTGGGGAATTGATATAATAGGACCAATCAGTCCTCCGTCAGCTAAACATCATCGATTCATCCCTGCAATAACTGATTACTTCTCAAAGTGGGCAGAGACTGTCTCGCTCGCTGAGGTTAAAACCACCAATGTGGTTAACTTCATCAGACATCATGTCATTCACCGATTTGGTGTCCCCAGACGGATCATTTACAACAGTGATACCCAATTCGCAAGTCAATCGTTCTATCAGTTCTGAGACAAGTACCAGATTCAGAATGTGACTTCAACCGCTTATAACCCTACTGCCAATGGTTTAGCAGAAGCATTCAACAAGACAATTATTAAGCTACTCAAGAAATTCGCTTCATCAAGCAAACAAGATTGAAATGAGAAGCTCGGTGAATATCTTTGGGTCTACCGAACTATGGTCTAAGCCCCAACAGGAACACGCCTTTTTCTCTGGTATATGGGTGTGAGGTAGTCATACCTCTAGAGATCTGATGTCATCGCTACGAGTCGCCTTAGGAAGATAACGATCGGTTACGCCTTCAAGAACTCAAAGCCCTAGATGAAAAATAACTACACGTTCAACAACGCATTGAGTTGTACCAAGCTCGGATCTCGAAAGCCTTGAATAAGAAAGTTAAAGAGAGGGTATTCCAGAAAAGAGACTTGGTTTTAGCCGTCAGACGACCCATGGTCATGACACACAAAACCAAAGGCAAATTTCAACCCAAATAGGAAGGGACGTTCATGATTGAAACAGTCTACTCAAATGGGACTTATCGCCTAGCAACTCCATATATTGACACATCCATGATGCCGGTTAATGGCAAATTCCTTAAAAAAAAGTACTATCCTTGATCACGTTAACACCTCACCTCTAATTAGATAAGTACTCGTTATGATCATGTTAACATTAAACCTCTAGTCATTGGGTTAAGTATATATGATGCTTGCATCGGATATATTCCCCCTACAACGGAACTATCGATCGTCGGCAGTCGACTATATTCCTGCTCAACACGAGCATAATCCAAAAAAATATGTTTTTTTTTTTTACCGACGTAGTCATCATCGATTGACAACATATGACTATATTCCTGCTCAACACGAGCATACTAGTTCTCACCGATCGACAACAGTCAACTATGTTCCTACTCAACACGAGCATAATAGTCATCATCGATCGATAATAGACGACTATATTTCTGCTCAACATGAGCATCATAGTCCTCATCGATCGACAACAGACAACTATATTCCCTCTCAACACGAGCATAATAGTCCTCACCAATCGACAGTAGTCAACTATATTCTCGCTCAACACGAGCATAATAGTCTTCATCGATCGATGGCAGACAAATATATTCCTGCTCAACACGAGCATAATAGTTCTCATTGATCAATAACTATTCAGCGATAGGTGGGACTACTATTGACGATCAAAATTGCTGGAGCACTAATCGACACATAAGAAGCTAGTTAAGAGTTCTAATCAGCACATAAGAAGCTGGTTAAGATGAACGGTGCATGAGAATATAGTCCAATTCTCAACAGAGTTGGGCTTATAGAGGCAAGCTAGCTGAGTATTAGTTTTGCCACTCTTTCTTTTAGAGGCTGTCAAAATTCAACGTCCTCCATGGCTAAGGATAGAGAAAAATATTGGCTCTTAAGTCCAATAGAAATTGTCGATAACTCATTATGTTGAGGGAAATAGCATGACCAGCCCAACTCAAATGGTGGTTGGTAAAGGCATACCAAATCCGTTGACAGCTGAGGGTTTACTAAAAATCCTAAGGGATTTGATCCCATTTGATTCCCCTCCAAAATCTCTTACCAATTTCTGTCATGGAATAATAAGACCACATAAAATAATATTCACTTCCCCAACAAAATGAATCACAAGTCAAACCTATCATGTTAACATTAAACCTCTTACAATGAGACTCTGATATATTCCTCAGCGAATAAAATCTACATTCAGACTCTAACAGATTGAAATCCACTCAAGTCGCTGTTATGTTCAAACTCCTCTAACAGTAAATGAATCCTTATCAAGTTAACATCATACCTCTGACAAGTTGCTTTTACAATCCCCAAGCGGAGAAATTATCATGATCACTTTTGACAAAATCTCCTTTCAAATTCCTCAGCGTGGGATTTGGTTATTATGCTAATGATTATCTCTGAATCCCCATGAAGTTCTTTTTGTCATGATAATGATAACCTCCGACATATAATCTCTTATGGGATTCATTTTCAAATCCCCAGTGACTTTCTGGTAGACTCCCCTCGAAGTCTATTATTTCCCTTTTCAAGTCCTCAATGAATTTTCCTAGTTGTCACGTTAACAATATTGATTGAGTTGGAACCTGCACACAAAATACAGAATTTCAAAACTAAGAATGAAAAGTGCAAGTGCTCAATTCTACCGCAATAGCAAGTGGCTATGCGGGTCGTGATCCACAAGGAGGGACTAGCGATGAAAGCTTTTTAAGCAAGTTCTCTTTTATGCTACCATTAATGGTTAAAAATTCTTCTTTAGTTCTTAAAAAGAAAAGAAAAATAAATTACAATGAAGTTAGGCAGAAAGTGAGAGATTGGGAAGATAGAGAAACCAGAATTGGATATGTACAAAGAAATGGAAAAGGAGTGATAAAAGAAGTGGGTGTTGTTGGTGTTCTAAACTAAATAATTAAAGAAAGACAACCAAAAAATTACTTACCTCTTCAGTGCTCATATACCTTGGATCCGTTGCGACGACTTACCTTATCTTTGAAGGCAATCAAGCATGGCGTATAGGATTTTCCCCATTCTCAATCTACACTATGAATAAAAGGGCAAACTATACTACCAAGAGAAGGGTTGTTCATCACCATAGGCCATCAAGGGCACCTGCAACGGCTAAGCAGTCTCGAGGCTATCGGATTCTCTTGGATTGCAACACATCAGAGTAGAGTAAAAGAAAACAAGAGTAAAGAAAGAAAAAGAAACTTTGATTCAATTTAAATAACAATGAAAGAAGAGATCACTTACACTGGTATCACCTGCAGTACAAGCTTGCTCTCATTCCTCCATGAAAGTCGTCTCTCCTCTCAGTTACATAAAGAAAAGTAAAAAATTACATAAAAAGAAAACTAAAAACCGAAGTTACAAACTACAAATTATCCTAAGTTCTATTCTCTGCTTGGTCGTTTTTGGCTTTGCCTTTGAGATTGCAGGTATTTATAGAAGAAATGCAGAGGTTAGAGGAGTATGAAGATAGGAAAAGCTGGCTATTTTTGAATTTGAATCCTCCCCTTATCTCCAAACTTGATTTGATGTGAATTGGCGTGTTGATTACTGAATATCACTTATCAAAGGATAGAATTAAAAATAGTGATCAATATAAGAGTTGTAGCCCTGTAAGTCTGCTCTCTGGATCATCTTGATTCATCAAATTTGAGATTTGGTAGAGAAAGTTATGATTCAAATACTAAAATATATCCAGTCAGAATCTGAGTCAAACTTGCTTCATCTCATCCGTTGATCTTCTCTCTGTATTTGATATTATCCTCGATTGATCTTTAGCTAACCAAAATGGATATATAAAAATCTGAATTTTACTGGTTTCTATTTGGTGTTATCTTTCTGATTTGCTCTGATCTTCAGCTGAACATTTACCCCAATCCTTGATTTATTCTACCTAGATCTGGGATCATCCTCAGCTAACCAAATAGATCCAATTAAATCTGATTTTAACTGGTATTTATTTGGTTTAATCCTCTTTCTCTTCATTATTACCTTCTGCAAAATAGATATTTAAGACAAGAAAATTAGCAGATTTATTACACGATAAATGTAGGAGTGTAATGAAAAGAATACAAAATATATGTACGATCACACCCCCACACCTATCTTTTGCTCGTCCTCGAGCAAAACTACAAAATTAAACTAAAGATTATTAGACCACTTTCGCAGGTCACGCGATTGCACTGAGCATGTGCAACAAGCCATTAAACCTCTAGGTTTCCCCTAGAGGATGAGTTTTGTCTCGTGAGGGTTTTCAGCGGATTACACCCACAAAATCCGTAAAGAAAGAGAAAAATGTTAGTATTTTGAAACACATTTTGAAAGAAAAATATTTGAAATATTATTGTAAGTTTTAAGTAATCTATATGTTATAGGAAAATCGAATTTTTCATTCCTAAACTTAGTCTCTATTTAAAAATTGGTTATCAATCAAAGTAAGGAGTCAAATTGTACTTCTCATCTAGTCTTATTACTTTACCCTAAGTCATATGCACCTTGTGACCGTGAAAATTTTGACTAAGGGTTCTTTAACTCTAACTCTTATGCCTTATTTATTTATATATATATATATATATATATATTTTTTGGTGGTATTATTCCTTAGTTCTATTAGGCTTTCTAATATGCCCATGTAACGAGCCTTTAATCGATGACTCCCAAATCAAACGGTCTTAGGGCACCGGGTGAGAAAATACCCCAAGGACTTAAGGGCTCGAGCAAATAAGGCCACAAAATTAAGGATTTTATTATATGAACCACTTTTAGGCGTGAATACTTATGCTTTATTAGGCACAAATATCCAGCTTAATCAGAGGAATTTTATATATATATTTTTCTCAAACTTTTCTAATCATCTTTCGCATAAATACTAAGGCTTGTTTAGGCCAAAGTACCTAGCTAATCAATAATTAGATTTGTTCATCTTTCATAGATGTATTTTTTCTCTCTTTTTTTTATATAAGGCATAAGAATCTTCGTTTTTTGAACCCTAAGTGTGTAAGTGTATGAAGTGTGCATATTTCATTAAGGTAAAGATCAAGACTAAATTACTTTGACAAATTATCTTCCTAACTCTAAAAATCAAACAAATAATCTTATTTTGACCAAGTTTAAGAAATACTGATTTTGATTTTCCTATTCCTTAAAATTGACTTAATTTCTTACAAAAAATATGTCAAAATATTGTTTCTATTTTCAAAAAGTTTTAAAAAGTAAGAAAATGTTAAATTTTTTTTAATAAAAAGAAAAACCTAAGTTATGTTAGAACCCTCCCCCCACACCTATCTCATGCATTGTCCTCAATGTATGAATTAATGCATAGATGCATGAAAAAAGAAAGGGAAGGAAAATGTTACCTTAAGGTGGTGGTTCCGGTGGTGGTCTGATTGGTCCACGAAATGCGGCCCAATCGACTTTTCGTGGAGTTCGGAGGAACCCACCAGAAATCTCTTTTATATAACCCACTAAAATGATGTATATATGAATGTTTTTTATTAAAAATTTAACCCCATCTAATTTTCAAATTTCATAATTAATTTCGGAGTTAATTTTATCAACCGCCTTGTCCCAAAATGGAGTGCGAAAAGATAGAATGATTGACTTGGACTCAGGAAGTACTGGAACTAATACCGACTCAAGAAAGTGACTTAAGTCAAGTAAAGGTTCAGGAGTCGAGATTGGCTCAAGAAGTGGGTCCAAATCAAGAAGTTGAAATTCAAGTCCACATTCAGTTTCCCATAATGGAATGTGACTTAATATTGGTGATTCAAGTTCAAGAATGACGGTGTGGGAATCAAAACTGACTCTAAAATATTACTCAAGTCGGGTAACAAAATAGGAGTCAATATTGATTCAAAAATTTGAACTAGATCACAAGTTTGAGAATCTAGGTCACATTTCTCATTGAGTTCAATTTCATAAAAATGAGAACTTGCCAATTTGTCAATAGGACTTTCAAAAGTGTGAAATTGGTCAAGTTCAATATGATGATCATCAAAGATGGGTGATTCAATTTCATGATGAATTGGCACAGGATCCAATGTTGACTCGGGAAAAAGATTGAAATCAGGTGAAGACACCGGAGTCATTATTGAATAAGGAAGTAGAATTGAATCACTAAGTTGAGGTTCATGATCATATTCATTATCAAGTTCAATTTCAGGAAAGGGATAACTTACCAAACTGTCAATGTCATTTTCAAAATTTAGAGTTTAGGCAAGTTCAAATGATTGTGCTGAAATGGAACCTTGTTTTCCAAAACAACATGACTCTTCAGCTCTAACAGAATGGTTAACGACATCAGAACTTGCCAAACGATGAGAACGTAGAGTTTGGACCATCATATCTATGTCATGATTACGAGCGTTTTGAGCCTAAGTCATGGCTTCAAGCATCTTTTCATAGTTGATAGGTTCATCGTTTTGTTGCGATTGGTCTTGAAAAGATGAAGTGTTATTTTGAAATTGGTGGTAAAATTGTGTGTCCATCAGATTTTGTGATTGTTGTTTTGACTCACGCATACTCATTTCCAAAATTGATGGTTTTCTATTTTGGACTGGTGGAACTGAGTATGAATCTTGGAAATATTGTGGACAAGGTGGATAAGGAGGACAAGTTGGTTAAAAATTGGACTCGGGGAGGTGAATCCCCACTGACTCTGTGAAGAGTTGAAATTATTCTGGAAATTATGGTTATAAGATTGGGGGCATGGGTTATATTGATTCGGATAAGACCAATCCGGCACACTATGTTGGTTAAAGTTATGATATGCTGGGTTGGTAATATCCGAAAAAGAGGTTGGTGTGTAATATAGATTACCATTAAAATTGGAAAAATTATTGTTATAAGCCATATCACACAATAAAACACAAACAAAGGAAAAAAACAAACAAATAAGCAAACAAAAAAGAAAAAATTCTAACCTAAGTTAGGGTAGACCTTTGACCTAGACGACTCCTAACTGGTTAGACTGTCCATAGAAGGTATAATGCAGACTTTGACCACAAGCTAATCATCCAGGTCAGGGCAAGATTGGTGGGAGGTTATCCATCAAAGACGTTCCTTAATTAAGTAACCACCAACCTTCGGGCTTTCGGCCCTTAATCCCCTTCCTAGACACTGATTTGGCAGGAGTCAAATTCCAACACCTTTACCCCTTAGAATAATCTCCTAATTGAGTCCGAGATGTCCCTAGGGCCAACGTCTACTCATTTTTAGTTAGGCTTGGGTTAGTGAGTGAGGAGATTATTTGTGGGCTAAGAGAGGGTAATGACTTTCCCACCTTATCTTGTTTATAGGACAAGCCCTTAGATCAATTTAGTGCAGTGTACAAGAAAGCAACACTTAAGTAATGTCAACAATCCAAAAGTGTTCTTATACTAGATGCTATGCACACGTACCTTTGCTCCAGCACTCTTCAACAGTAAATAGAAAATGTAATGAAATAGACACGTGCCTAAATGCAAAGTCTAAATCATTTTTTAGCATTTACAATCATCATTTTACTGTTGAGGTTAGAAAGTAAATACAGTGAGACAAACAAGGAAATAAATACTACAGATATTTAAACTACGCAATCCAGCCAACCTGCAGAAAATACAGGTTAGTAGTTCACTCAGTTTAACACAGGACTGTAGCAAATCTGAGGGCTTCTTGGCTCTGGTTTCTTGAGCAGAGTCCAAGACCACTTATGTATCCACTGCAGCAAGAATTCCTTGTTGTTAAATCTGTACAAAAAACAAATAAGAAAGTTAACCAAAAATGTAAACTTTAAAGAGAATTACTTACCGTCCCTCCCGGCAACGGTGCCAAAATTTGATTGAGTTGGAACCTGCACACAAAATACAGAATTTCAAAACTAAGAATGAAAAGTGCAAGTGCTCAATTCTACCGCAATAGCAAGTGGCTATGCGGGTCGTGATCCATAAGGAGGGACTAGCGATGGAAGTTTTTTAAGCAAGTTCTCTTTTATGCTACCATTAATGGTTAAAAATTCTTCTTTTAGTTCTTAAAAGAAAAGAAAAATAAATTACAATGAAGTTAGGCAGTACAAGCTTGCTCTCATTCCTCCATGAAAGTCGTCTCTCCTCTCAGTTACATAAAGAAAAGTAAAAATTACATAAAAAGAAAACTAAAAACCTAAGTTACAAACTACAAATTATCCTAAGTTCTATTCTCTGCTTGGTCGTTTTTGGCTTTGCCTTTGAGATTGCAAGTATTTATAGAAGAAATGCAGAGGTTATAGGAGTATGAAGAAAGAGAAAGCTGGCTATTTTTGAATTTGAATCCTCCCCTTATCTCCAAACTTGATTTGATGTGAATATTCAGTTCTGATTTGCAGTTTATTGGCGTGTTGATTACTGAATATCACTTATCAAATGACAGAATTAAAAATAGTAATCAACATAAGCGTTGTAGCCCAGTAAGTCTGCTTTCTGGATCATCTTGAATCATCAGATTTGAGATTCGGTAGGGAAAGTTATGATTCAAATACTAAAATGTATCCAGTCAGAATCTGAGTCAAACTTGCTTCATCTCATCCGTTGATCTTCTCTCTGTATTTGATATTATCCTCGGTTGATCTTTAGCTAACCAAAATGGATTTATAAAAATCTGAATTTTACTGGTTTCCATTTGGTGTTATCTTTCTGATCTGCTCTGATCTTCAGCTGAACATTTGCCCCAATCCTTGATTTGTTCTAACTAGATCTGGGATCATCCTCAGCTAACCAAATAGATGCAGTTAAATCTGATTTTAACTGGTATTTATTTGGTTTAATCCTCTTTCTCTTCATTATTATCTTCTGCAAAATAGATATTTAAGACAAGAAATTAGCAGATTTATTACACGATAAATGTAGGAGTGTAATAAAAGAATACAAAATATATGTACGATCAAATATACCTCTGACAATTTCTTCCAAATGATTTCCCAAGAAAATACCAATTTTCCCAAGGAATTCGTAATCAAATCCTATTTTCCCCAACGGAACTACTTCTTTTACCATCATGTCCAACTTGTCTCCTCTAAACGGTAGAAATTCTGAGCTTGGTGGTTTCTCAATCGGTTATATACATGTTACCTCTGAACTGACAGATAACCAAGTCTCATCATGAAGTTCAATAGGGACTACTCATTTGCCATTATGTCCAGTTCATCACCTCTGAACGACAGGGCTTTGAGTCTAGTAACTTCCAATCAGTTATGTCTATATTACCTCTGAACCGACAGATGCCTACATCTCTCCTTTTATGGTACTCAAACTGTCATGTCCAGTTTAACACCTCTGAACAGATGAGTTCATAATTTTGTTCTCCTTTCCCTCGTCAAGGCCGAGAGTTCTTATTGTCATGTTAATTCGACTACCTTTGAATAGCGAATTGTAAGCCTGGTATCTCTTAGTTGGTCATGTCCATATTACCTCTAAACCGACCGGTGCGCAGATCCAATTCACCTTTGCAATCCCTGGTGGGTTAGCTGCTAAGTTAATATGACTAACTCTGGCAGCGGATTCAGAATTTAGTGTGTCTTAGTCTATCGTGTCCAGTTTATCACCTCTGAATAGACGGGTCCTTAAAAGCGGGTTCACCTTCATTTTGTCATCATGTCCAGTTTATCACCTCTGAATGACAAAATTTCGAGCTTAGTGGCTTCTCAAGCGATCATTTCTAGTCAATCGCCTCTGAACCGACTGATAGCCAAGTCTCACTTTTACATTTACTGTTATGTCTAATTCGCCACCTCTGAACAGTAAATATTCCTTATTTTGTAATTAATCGATTATGTTCAATGCGTCACCTTTGAACTGATGATTGTCCAAATTTTATCCTTTTTTGTCGTTATATCCAGTTTGTCACCTCTGAATGATAAAATTTCATGTCTGACAATCTTTAATCAGTCATGTCCAGTTTATCACCTCTGAACTGATGAATCACCAGAATTAATCTTTTCAAATTTAGTGATTCCAACATTTTCCTAAATCTACCCTCCTTTAATCCCCAGTGGACTCTTATATTTGACTGACTTTATCATGTTCTTAACCTCTGAATAATTTTAATCACATTTGTAATTTCTTCAAAAATTCAACTTGGTGAATTTTCAGCCTTTTTAGCTCTTTTAGAAGAACTTGCATACCATGTTCTCCTTTACGAGAGATTTATATTACCTATGGGTAATTACATGAACATATAGAGAAAGATATGGAGAGGAGCAAATGAGTCAAAGGCAAATATTTTATTGATTCAAAAAGGAAGATACATTAATGATACATCAGATTATCTCTCATACAATTTGTACTTCAAAAGCAGCGACTTGTTGCTTTACATCCAGATAAATAGATCTACTTTCACTCTTTAAAATGGAGACGGACATCGAAGTTAAAATGTAGTGAGACATTCTGAGTCCACCAGACCAACTGGACACGAAAGGCCTCCCCCTCACAAGGCCGTAATTCTTCGCTTAATGGAAGATTTTACTACCAGAAAGTCATCCAATGAGCATGAGTTCTTCGTCGCTGTCACTTTTTTGAACAAGATTGGCGAAGAGAGGATCCAAGACCTTATTGGTGACTGATTATTCTACAGTTCTGCATTATTATATCGCATTTTTCTACTGATTTATGAATAAAATGTCGGTTTAAACTGTGTTTTGGTCTCTCTTGCAAATAATCAAGACAAGGAGGGCAAAAGGGTAATAAGAGCTTAATTAAACCAATTTTTGGGTAATTAATTCTGCATTTCATGGAGGCCAAGTGAGGGAGCTTCTAGAAGATACATTGAACCTAGACCCTAACGCACGTCAAACGAGAATCTGGACGAAATTAACTGAATCTGAGTATATTTGGATGGTCCCCGAAGCGACATGAACCCACGCACCAAAACCAAGGACCTAGGTCCCTAGTATTGCCACGAAAACGCGGCTATAGCCGCGTTTTCGTGGCCCAATGGTGGGCCCACGCGTCAATTTTCAACGCGTGGCCTCGTCTCGTCTTCTAGAAGACTCTTTTACCTATAAAAACCCTGTAGAGGCCCAGAATGCAAGCAGATTGGAAAATAGCTACGTTTTCTATCTTTTTGTTGTAGTTAGGATTTTCTTTCTCTTTTATTTTGTATTTTCTTTTTTTTTATAGATCATGTATTAGGGCTGAGTTGATTCAGAGAGAGATAGAGAGATATTGATGTAATAAATGGTGACAATCCATATAAAGGTATCTACTTTCTTCTCCACTGTAATCTTCTCCATCTTCTACATGATGCTTAGCTAGTTTTTTTTCTCATGACAATCTAACTACTAATCACTAACCATCTAACTACTTACTTGATAATCTATATGAATCTAATAGCCTCTATAAGGCCTTGATCTTGTAAGAGCCATTGATGGCTTATGATGCTGGATTCTAACATTCTAACATCTAACCTACTAACTTGCTAACTTGCAATGTCTTCTTTATTCCATGCTCACCTCTAATCAGTTTTAATGATTTAATAGTAGCTTGCAACTTGTTATGTGGTATTGTAACGCCCCGATCCTGCGGGTACGGAGACGTTACTGCAACGTATATACGCAGGTCAGAAATACCCTCACGTATATACGCTAAGCATCAGTACAGGCAAGAATCAGAGTTCGGAAGCAAGTGGTGCATTATACATTCCAACTCATGAGTACAATTACAAAGTTATCACCAGGGGTGATCCAATATTACATGAATATTACATCACTGACATGCGCAATTGCGAGATTACAAGCAGATGTACATGGATGAATAGTACAAAAGGGCACTCACGAGTTTACTAAAGGAAAACTCGAGAGGCACACAGGGGGCCTGGAAGAATAGAGCTCTGAACGGTCTGCTGGAGATCCACGCTACCGCTACGCCACTCTGATCAGCAACAGGGAGAATCCACGCACTTCAATCTCCATGACCTGGACATGAGAATCCAGGGGAGTCAGACGAAACTCCCCAGGCGAGTGGTGATACAAAAGCCAAGTGGCGAGCAGGGGGTAAGCACATGTATAGTGATAAAACCAAATAAAGCCGAGGGCGAGCAAATCTGATTGTATGGTTTCAGATCACGGCTCCATAAGACTAGTACGTCGAAGGAATAATCCAAACAAGGAAACCCTCATATATATACCCTTATCTTATGTCACCATAATCTAAGCACATACAACCAGACTGCACTCAAGACATGATAAGATAATAAGCAGGAGGCAGGTGGATACAAGGAATAGAGCAGAGCATGAGCAGTTAATATAATAGTAGCCATAAAACCGGAAATCCGATGTAAAACCAGTACAAGCAAATATGGTGAGGCATATCACAGATTCATAGCCGTTTAAGCTGCAGGCTTCAGTATGCGTCCCATTCCACATACCTCTACTTACAACTTAAAGAGCCAGTTATTAGACACTTTATTATTACTCGTCTTACCCTGATATCTAGCTATGAGAACTAGCGTCCCAGCACACATAGATCCATATCCGAGTAAAGCAAGGTTGTTATTGGAAACCAGCGGGGGTATCAACGAACTATGTTTACAGTGGGTCCCGTACATACCCGGGACCACGGCCCAGGATTGTTCCGTTGCTTGGTGACGGAACCTGCCGCAAGGCTAACAGGAGGGACTTATGTATGCCCTTATCATGATTCAGGAGGAGGGAGCCAGCACTCCCCTCGGTCGCCTGGAGGCCCACAGGTCAGACCGGAAGTTTTAGTTGCACAACATGCCTAATACCACTGTAAACACGAACACATATTGATAGCCGCATGTTTCCCCCGACCCGATGCAAGTTGTTCCTTTTATGATTTATTAGGTTAATTATCAATTTACGGGAATAACAGGAACAGGACATGATCAGGAATTCAGGAGTTCAGGTCATTGTATATAATACAGGATAACAGGTCACTGATCATGATACAGGATATCAGGTCACTGTACATAGTACAGGATAACAAGGCAGGATTCCCGTAAATGTGATAATCACAGGTCAAGTATATCATGCTGAGTGTCAAGGGATAGCATGACAAGATGGTGATATTAGACAGGTAACCAGTCATGTCAAGAGATTGATAATAATCCGGTGGCAAGTCATGTCATAACAAGGGGTCTTGCCAAGTAGTAGCATGTCTGAGGTCAGGTGATAACACATCAGTTGACAGGTGATATACATGTGTTAAATAGTAGCATGTAATGACAAGTAGTATAAACAGGTGACAGGCATTATCATGTGGATGGTAAGTATCAAGCAAAGGCATGTCAAATATCAGCATATCAAGATTGTCAAGTAATCAAAGAAGGTGTTAGTTCTAAACAACATAAATCATGAATAATACAAGTCGACCGATGAAAATAGGAAAGTCCCAAAAGGATAGCGAGAACACTCGCCTAAATCTTAGTGAAATCTCTGATATCCGGAATCTAGGAAATCAACGCGTCAGTGCGTTAAAGAGAAAGTGATAGAGAGAGAGAGTGCACAGGGGAGGAGTATGCATAGAAACGCGAGTTTTAAGAGCGAGACGCGGGAGTCGCGTCGCAGGAATAGCAGACGCGGGAATCACAGACGCGGGAGTCGCGTCGTGAAGGCACCGCAAACGCGGGGTTCGAGACCCGTGTTCAAAACAGGACGCGAGGAGAACGCGGACGCGGATGCGGGTGCTGCGTCGCGTTAACACAAGAAAACGCGGACGCGGTCATGGGATCCGCGTTAGGAAACAAATAGAGAGGAGGGAAGGTGATATTTGTCAAGTGACAAGTCATGTAATAATCATATATAATGCATGACTCGAGGATAAGATCCATAATCAAGAAAGGGATTAGCTACAACAAACAGCCAGACTTAGTCGACTAGGGAGAAACATGTAGTCGACTAATAAAGGAGTTAGTCGACCATAGAAGAGGGCCCAGTCGACTAATAGAGCTGCGTTTCGCAAGACTGCGTCTCACGAAGTTGCGTTCCACAAGTCCGCGTCTTGCCCCAAGTCCGCGTCTCATGAATCCGCATTTCACAAGTCCGCGTCTCACAAGAAAGAGTTAGTCAATAAGGGATGAAAGAGTAGGCAGCGTTCCAGGAAAAGGACGCGTTTCTCAAGGTCGCGTCTCACATGGTCGCGTTTCCAAGAGGCACGTTTCCCAGATTCGCGTTTCCAAGATTCGCGTCTCAGGAAAGTTAGTCGACTAGGGAGAAGGATCAGTCGACTAGAAGGTTGCGTTTCAGAATATCAAGGCAGCGTTTCACAGGATTAGTCGACTGGGAAGGAGGGCTAGTCGACTAATAAGGGAAGTTAGTCGACTAATGACCAAGTCAAGTCGACTAACAGAGTGCAAATCAGGGAGCAGGATCCTGTTAAGTGCTGAGTTCACTGATATGAAAATGCAAGGGCTCTGATGAGTCATCCAAGTCTTGGAGAGTGAAGTTACTCGTCCAAAACGCCATCTAGAAGCAGGGAAAAAACACAAGTGAAGGAGAAACCCATTACATGGGATGTGGCCAGAACCTAGTGGTTGGCAGTCGGAATCGGTCAACTGAGAGATGTGGCCAGAACCTGGTGGTTGGCAGAAGAAGCAACACTGGAGAAACCCATTACATGGGATCAATTCTCAAAGGGTTTCTATGAGAGATTCTTCCGGCAACAGCTCAGAAGGAAATGGAAGAACAATTCATCCGGCTACAGCAACGGAACAGGTCAGTGGATGAATATGCTGCTGAATTCTTGAGGCTCAGCAGATTTGCTCCCTACATGGTGTCAGACGAAGAAAAGCGGGCTAGCCGATTTCAGCAAGGGCTAAAGATGGATGTCCAAATGTTCCTTATTCCTCAACAGCTGAAGACATACTCTCAGGTTCTCTCCATTGCCCGAGAAGTGGAACGAGGACTGGAGAAGAAGAATGAGAACCAGGTGCAGAACAAGACAGCGAAGAGACCTTTTCAGTTGACGAATGAGGAAGATGCAGCTAGGGCAACCCATGGTCCGATGATCAAGCGACCTTTCCAACCTCCTTTTCCTCAGATTATATGCAATTTCTGCCACAAGCCTGGACATTATAGGAGAGATTGTCGAATGGCCAATGGACTATGTTTGGCATGTGGGACAGGGAGACATGCAATAAGGGATTGCCCGTTCAGAAGGGTAGGGAATATGGCACCAGTTAGACCAGCACTTCCAGCCCCAGCACTTCCCGCTCCACCACTAAGAAGGAACCCAGAACCCGTTGATCGAAGAGCTCCATTTCCACCCCAGCAGTATGATCAAGTACAGAGAGGAGCAAGACCCAGAGCAGATTATGGCAGAGGCCAAGTTCACAACATGGCGGCAGAGGTATCAGACGAAGCAGCAGCGGAGTATGAAGCTCAGTATCTGGAGCAGGAACCTTGAGGAAGTCACTGTGACAGCACCCCCTGACCTTTTGTATTTTGAGTTGGTAATCCTTCGTGGATATTCCTCCTTATCCTGTTCTCATTGTCCATCCTAGTCCTTCCTGTGTTCATCTTAACCCTGTTTTGGTTTTATGAAGCCTTTATTCCAACCTTTGTCCTCCTTGTGTTCAATTTGCCCCTTATCGAAATTGCGAGGACGCAATTTTTTGTAAGGTGGATGGATTGTAACACCCCGCTCCTGGAATACGTACTTAGTTGCGTATTCAGATTTCTCGATTGTATTTTTCGATTTGCTCTTGTATTTATTCTGTATTATGAATTCTTTATACGATTGTTTCGTCTTGGATTTGGATTCGTGGATTCGGAGTCAACCTTAGTTTGAACCGAAGGCCCGATCCCAGAGTATTGCTCGGCTTGGACATTCTGGTATTCCGATTTGATCGATTTCAGTTTTAAATATCGTTTTCCAATATTCTAGATTTTATATGATTTTCTGGAATTTTTTGGAATTAAGTTGAAAATCTTCAAAACCGGTATGGGCCAGTTTCGTTGACCGATTCCCAGATTTTTAATTTACAAACGGTTTGGAATTTCTAAATGTGCCTTTAGACATTATTTCTCAAATCATATTTTCTATCTGAATACATTTTCTGGGATTTTCCTGAATTTATTGAAAACCCGGCCAATCCGGTGTATACCGAGATTGACGGTTGACTTCTGGATTTTTATCTTGAAAATGAGATTGAATTTCTGAAAACCGATTTCACCAAAAATCATTTTATAATATTTATGATTTTTGAGGATTTTTGGGAGACTTTCCGGATTACTTTATTTTGGGCTTTTCCGGTATTTTCCCAGATACCGAGGAGATTGTCCCATATATTCCACTTTGTCTTTTTCTATTTTCTCTCTCCTTCCTCAAACGCGGATCTCACCTACCTGGGATTCCGCATTTATTGTGAAGATCCTCCCCATTCCGCATTTAATGCACTTCAGATCAAATCCCATCAATTATCATGACTTTCTCTCTCCTCTGTTGAAAACGCAGCTTTTGGCTTTTCCTAAACGCGGCTTAATCCATGCGTTTAAACCATTTTTGCCCAAACGCAGGTGAGGGCTGCGTTTTGTGTGGGTGAAACGCAAGTCTCACCTTTTGCTTCTTTTGTCTTATATGGAGTACAACATCATGATACATTCTTTTCTCTCTCTTCATTTAATACTTCTCTTCCAAAACATCATTTCCAAGATACCCCCACTCCTTTTTCTTCATCACAACCGGCCATGTGGCCAAGAGACATCAAATCCCCCTCAATTTTGCAAAAACACCCTTCCCTTTATTTATTTACATCACTTCACAAACTCAACTCCTATAAATACCCCCTCTCCTTCTCTTTCTCTTCATTTTACTTCTTCTTCTTCTTCTTTGCTTCCTGCAGCCTCCAACAGAGAAGCCACCAAGGGAGAGCTCCTTCTCTTGCTTCCCTTGTTCACCCAAACTCCATCTTCTCCACAACTTCTTCACCAAACTCCACTACCATTTCTTCTCCATCACTTTGTGAGACCGGCCACTCCTTGGGATTTTGGCCGCGTTCTTCTCCGTTGACAAACTTGGAACCGGCCCTCCTTTTGGATTGGGGCCGTGTTTCTCCTCCGGCGGCAAAACTTAGGGTCGGTGCCCTCCTTTTGGATTGGGACCGAACTTCCCTTCGTTGGACGCAGCAAAGATCATTGATAGGCGAGTAATCTCGCTATCCGCTTGCCTTCGTATTTTATTGACTATGCGAGTGTTCTCGCTTGATTTTCCTATTTCGGCGAGTGCTTTTCCTCGCCAAGAACTTGTATTTTTATCAACAAACTATAATTCTTAAAAGCTGTTACTGCTCACTGTCTCCCAGTATTAGTCGACTTGCCCAAATCATAAGTCGACTAACTCTTTGAAACGCAGCCTGGTTATTCTGGAACGCACCTTATTAGTCGACTAATCCTTTGTGCCAGTCGACTAACCTTTTCCTGGAACGCGTCCTTTTCCTGGGACGCTGCCTACTCTTTCATCCCTTATTGACCGACTCTTTCTTGTGAGACGCGGGCTTGTGAAACGCGGATCCATGAGACGCGGACTTGTGGCAAGACGCGGGCTTGTGGAACGCGACTTCGTGAGACGCAGTTTTGCGAAACGCAGCATGCTAGTCGACTACCCCTTGCGTCTAGTCGACTAACCCTTTTCTGAAACGCGGTTCTCTGAAACGCAGCTTTCCCAAACGCAGCCTAGCTAGTCGACTTGTCTCTTTGTTATAGTCGACTAACTCCTTGCTTAGTCGACTACCCATGAATCCCTAGTCGACTATCTTTAGCTAACTGCAGTGATTGATCACTTCCTTGAATATGGACTTTATCCTCGGGACTTGTATTATTTGTTATGATATTTTCATGACTTGTCACCTGCCTAATATCACCATCCTGTCATGCTATCACTCAACACCCAGCATGATCTACTTGACTTGTGATTATCATGTTTACGGGAATCTTGCCTTGTTATTGTGTATGGAACTAAGTGCCACACAGAGCAAAGTGCCACACTACTCGGTGGGGGCCACCTCTTGAATCTGTGGGGGCCACCTCTAGAATCCATCCCTTCAGAACAAAGTGCCACATGGAACAAAGTGTCACACCATACTCGGTGGGGGCCACCTCTTGAATCTGTGGGGGCCACCTCTTGAATCTGTAGGGCTATTCCTGTTATGACCTGTTATTCCCGTAATTTGATAATATTGATAAGCTACAACTTGCACGGGGAATGGGAGGAAGTGATGGATGCCGGAATGATACCTTGCTTATAGTAATGGAATAAAATATTGGCGGTACGTGTTAGTGGGACTTAGGGCCCACAGGAGATTCGTGTTAGGGGGACTTTGGGCCTCCAAACTGGTCCCAGATGTATGGGAACTACTATAAGAAGTGTTATCAGTTCTCCATCTGCTTCCGTTAACAACCCTCGCCTTGCTTATATATGGATGTATGTGTGTTGGGGTATACACCTGGACACATACCCAGATATATGGGTCAGACGAGTAATAATAAGTGCCTGTTATGATTCCTGATATGACTATTGTTATGATTCCTGATATGACTCTTGTTATGATTCCTGATATGACTCTTGTTATGATTCCTGATATGACTCTTGTTATGATTCCCGTTATGATACCTGTATTGGACTCCTGTTATGATGCCTGTTATGATTCTTGTTATGACTCCCGTTATGTACTCCTGTCATGTCTGTTATGTACTTCTGTTATGACCACTTTGTGACTTGTGATTGTATGTGCTTGGATTACGATGATATGAGATAAAGGTATATAAATGAGGGTTTCCTTGTTTGGATTATTCCTTCGACGTACTAGTCTCATGGAAGCGTGACCTAAGCTTGTGCAATCGGTTTTGCTCGTAATCGGATTCCTGTTTTATGATGATTATGATATACTTGTTCATGCCTGCTATACTTGTGTTCTAACCCCTGTTTTCTGAACTTGATATCCTTTGTACTTGATATCAATTGTTGTATTCACACTTGTGCTTATCCTGGCTCGCCACCTGGCTTTTGTATCACACTCGCCTGGGGAGTTTCATCTGACTCCCCTGGATTCTCATGTCCAGGTTTTGGAGCTTGGAGCGTGTGGATTCTCCTCGTTGCTGATCAGAGTAGCGCAGCGGTAGCGTGGATCTCCAGCATACCGTCCAGAGCTCCATCCTTCCAGGCCCCCTGTGTACCTCTCGAGTTTCCTTATAGTGAACTCGTGAGTGCCTTTCATTGTTTACTCCTGTATGCTCCTTGTATTCTCGCATTTGCGCCTATCAGGTGATGTAATATTATTGTAATATCGGATCACCTCTGGTGATAACTCTGTAATTGTACTCATGTGTTGGAATGTATAATGCACCACTGCTTTCGTACTCTGATTCTTGTCTGTACTGATGCTTAGCGTATATACGGGAGGGTAGTTCTGACCTACGTATATACGTTGCAGTGACGTCCCCGTATCCGCGGGATCGGGGCGTTACAGGTTGGTATCAGAGCAGGGTTAGTCGACTGGGAAAACTTGTAGTCGACTAACAGAACTACAAGTTTTGTCCTTGTTGGCGTGACGCGGAGTTTATCCTTGCCAGACGCTCCAGGGATAAATCCTGCTTGCTGTCTGCAACCCCGCGTTTGAGGGCCGAACCTGCAACGCTTCGGATTTTCGGTTTTATGAGTATTATTATGTTAACTGCTCATGCTCTACTTTATCCCTTGTATCCACCTGCCTCCTGTTCATTATCTTATCATGCCCTGAGTGCAGTCGGGTTGTATGTGCTTAGATTATGGTGACATAAGATAAGGGTATATAGATGAGGGTTTTCAGGAGTTCAGGTCACTGTATATAATACAGGATAACAGGTCACTGATCATGATACAGGATATCAGGTCACTGTACATAGTACAGGATAACAAGGCAGGATTCCCGTAAATGTGATAATCACAGGTCAAGTATATCATGCTGAGTGTCAAGGGATAGCATGACAAGATGGTGATATTAGACAGGTAACCAGTCATGTCAAGAGATTGATAATAATCCGGTGGCAAGTCATGTCATAACAAGGGGTCTTGCCAAGGGTCTTCACTTTCTCTCTCCTCACAATTTTATATTATTTTATGGCGCGTGCGCGAGTTCCATGGATTCCAGACTTTCGGTAACGAGGGGTCTTGCCAAGTAGTAGCATGTCAGGTGTTAGATGATAATACATCAGTTGCCAGGTGATATACATGTGTTAAAAGTAATATGAAAACGACAAGTAGTATAGACAGGTGTCAGGCATGAAGTAATGGCATGGGGTAGAATAGTAGCTGAGCACAAACAAGCGGAGCTGAGCAAGCTGGAAGTACAGACAGCAAACAGTATTTAACACTGGAGCATCTGGCGAGGTTACGGGACGACTCGACTGAAGTACGAGCGGTAAATCCGGCAGCAACTCGCCTAGACGAATCTAGTGGTAAAGCGCTGAACGCTGATCATGATAACCAGGCGGAGCTGAACAAGCTGGAAGCACAGGCAGCGAACAGAGTTTAGACACTAATGCGCTCTGCGAGGTTACCGGGATACTCGGATTAAGATACGAGTAGAGAATCCGGCAGCAACTCGCCTAGACGAATTTAGTGAATAAAGTACTGAGCGCTAAGCATACTCACCAGGCGGAGCTGGGAAACCTGACGATCCCAATCACGCCCCTTCCGAGACAGTGAGGGACCGGAGGCTGAACTGAGAGACCTGCCGGTTGGTATCAGAGCTTAGGCTCTTACTTCCTCAGTACGTCCAGATGGCAAATTAATGGTAAAGCAATTTGCAACTGGAATGCATGAGTCCTGGTTATACATTCCAACTACAAGTACAGAGTTATCTATTTATCTTGATCATCTTTCCTTTGATTCCTAATCTTTTCCATCCTTCCCCTGTTTTGGTTTTTCGAAGCCTTATACCAACTTAAGATATGGATATACTAGAGAGGTAGTGGCTGGTTCTAAATGAAGCTATGATATGATCTCTTCGGCCAACTCTATGAAGCTCGGGTATTTTCAGGATTGATCTCGAACGGGTTATCTTTCAGAAGTCAATAGTCGGGATTCTCTACGGATATTCTATATTCACGGCTATATCTTTCAGAGTGATCGATGCCTGGTATTCGGGATTCTCAACCATCGGTCTTCTTTATTATGCTCAGTATTATCGAGGTTTCCTTTATCTTCAAGTATTCTGGCTCATTCTCAGAGTGATACTAAGTATGCAGTACAGCTGGAATTCTATTGCAGAGCTGTGTTATCAGTCGGTATTATTTGGCATCGTTCAAAGACTTATACAGCCGGAAGCGCAGAAGTTATCTATATCTCGATTGTTATCCAGTCAACTTGAGCCCTACCTAAAGTGTTTCATATCTTAATTGGTATAATCCCACCCTTGTCCCCTTTGTGTTCATTTTACCACTTATCGAAATTGCGAGGACGCAATTTTTTGTAAGGTGGATGGAATGTAACACCCCTCTCCCGGAATACGTACTTAGTTGCGTATTCAGATTTTTCGATCGTATTTTTCGATTTACTTCTTGTATTTGTTTTGTATTATGAATTATTTACATGAACGTTTTGTCTTGGATTTGGATTCGTGGACTCGGAGTCAGCCCTAGTCTGAACCGAGGGCCCGATCCTAGAGTATTGCTTGATTTGGACATTCCGGTATTCCGATTTGACCGATTTCAATTTTAAACATCATTTTCCAATATTCTAGATTTTCTATGATTTTCTGGAATTTTCCTCAATTAAGTTGGAAATCTTCAAAACCGGTGTCGGCCAGTGCCGCTGACCGACTCCCGGATTTTTAATTTACAAACTAATTAGAATTACTAAAAGTGTCTTTAGACATTATTTCTTAAAACCATATTTTCTACCTAAATACTTTTTCTGAGGATTTTATGAATTTATGAAAATTCCACCGTGTCGGTATCGACCGGTATCGCCGGAAGATTCCAGGATTTTTATTTTGAAAACTACATTATATTTTAGATTCTGATTTCACAAACATCTTAGAATAATATTTTCTATTTTTGAGGATTTTTCGGAAGGATTCTGAAACAGTCGATTTTCGCGGCCATAATATAATATTATTATTCTTTAATCTTTTCTCTTCTTTCTTTCTTTTCCTTTCTTTTCTTTTCTTTTCCCACCAACTCCAGCGACGGCCCAGCAACCCACTCCCCTCCACGTGGGCCCAGTCAACTCCCCATCACATCCCCATCACCATCACTCTCTCTCTCCTTTCTTTTTCCTTTTCTTTTCTTTTTCCTTTCTTTTCCTTCATTCTCTTCTTCTTCTTTTTCTTCTCCTCCAAGAGAGGACCGAACCCCCAACCTCCGGCCAGCCACCTCGTCGCCGGCGAGGACCCCTCCCAACTCCGGCCAAGCTTCATCTCCTCCATCACCAACAACACAACTCCACCATCCTCCTCAAAAACCATCACCACCTCCACCTTCCTCTTCTTCTTCATCATCTCCACAATCAACCACCTCCATCACCTTCTTCTCCACCAAAATACCACCACCTCAACCACCCAACTCCTCTCCTCCTCCCATCACCCCCAATTCCTCCACCACCTCCTCTAAACACCACCAAATTCACCAAACCCATCATCACAAAAACCCAAATTCAACTTCTTCTCCCTCCCCTCACTTTCGGGGTGGCCGGAGCCACCCCTGGGTTCGGCGCCGCCGGCGCCCTGCCGGCGGCCGCGGGCAGCCAGGGGCCCACCTGGGCCCCTGTGCTCGGGCTGAGAGGGGGGCAAGCCCCCTCTCTCCTTCTTTCTGTTGAAAGGGGGGGCAACAGCCCCCCTTTCTCTCTGCTGGATGGGGGGCACGGCCCCCGTGTCCTGTTGAGGGGGCAGCCGCCCCCTCCTCTTCCGGTGGCCAGCGCCGCCCGGCGCCGCCACTTGGCCGGCGGCCAGGCCGGGCACCCCCAGCAAGGGGTGCTGTGCGTGAGAACCAGAGGGGGGGCAACAGCCCCCCTGTCCTGCACTCTCTCTCACTCTCTTTCTCTCTCCTGGGACTTTCCCTCTCTCTCATTCTCTCTCTCTCTCCTGTGAACTCTCACTCTCCCTCTCTCTCCTGTCCTCTCTTTCTCTCTCATGAATTGTCCTCTCTCTCTCTCCCTCTCTCTCTCTCTCCCTCTCTCTCTCCGCGTCCTTCTCCGTTGGTGAGACTTAGGACCGGCCACTCCTTTTGGATTGGGGCCGCGTTCTTCTCCGTTGGCAAGACTTAGGGTCGGTACCCTCCTTTTGGATTGGGGCCGAACCTCCCTTCGTCGAGCACAGCAAAGGAATCACCTTTCCTTCTCTCTGTTTGTTTCCTGACGCGGATCTCAACCCCGCGTCTGGGCAACCCTTGACGCGCTCCGCGCGTTTCTGTATTGTCATGACGCGAAGCTAAGTGCCCGCGTCTGTGTTCTGTCCTTGTTGGCGTGACGCGGAGTTTATCCTTGCGTCTGCATTCTCATGCCCTGACTTAAACGCAGGCCTCGAGCCTCGCGTTTGTGGCATCTCTGCGACGCGATCCCCGCGTCTGCTATTCCCGCGTCTGTTGTTCCTGCAGCGCGAACCCCACGTCTGTGATTCTGCGTTTGCTGATCCCGCGACGCGACCCTCGCGTCTGTGATCGTCGCGTCTGCTATCTCCCGCGTCTGCGACCCCGCGTCTCACTCGCATAACCCGCGTCTCCTTGAGTCTCTTTCTCTCTCTAAGTTTCTCCCTCTTCCTCTCCCTGTACACTTTCTCTCTTCTCATAAATATATATTATTTTATGGCGCGTGCGCGAGTTCCATGGATTCCAGACTTTTCGGCTTTCCGGTGATTTAGGCGAGTGTTCTCGCTCTCGCCTCCTTTTGGGTTTCCCGCTTCGTCGGGTCGATATGTATTCCATTTCATGTATTATGTATTGGGCTAAGTCCCCGTATTTGTGTATGGCCGAGTGCCAATCTCTGGACATGTATTGCTCTGTGACGAATGCTTGTACTAGGGTAGTTTCATTCCTGTACATATACCATGCCTGTGATGTACTTGCTGCTTTATAACATGTGATACTAACACTGCAGGTCTCTCCATGCTTCAGCTTCCGGTTCCTCACTACCTCGTCAGAGACGTGATTGGGACCGTCAGGTTCTCAGTTCAGCCTCCGGTCACTCACTGTCTCGAAAGAGAGGTGATTGGGGCCGGCAGGTCTCTCGGTGTTCAGCCTCCGGTCACTCACTGTCTCGAAAGAGAGGTGATTGGGGCCGGCAGGTCTCTCGGTGTTCAGCCTCCGGTCACTCACTGTTCCGAAAGGGAAGTGATTGGGACCGTCAGGTCTTCGGCTCCGCCTGGTCATCATGATCAGCGTTCAGCGCTTTGTCACTAGATTCGTCTAGGCGAGATGCTGCCGGATTTTCTACTCGCACTTTAAGCCGAGTTGTCCCGGTAACCTTGCCAGACGCTCCAGGGATAAATCCTGCTTGCTGTCTGTATTCCAGCTTGCTCAGCTCCGCTTTGTTGTGCTCAGCTACTGCTTTACTACATGCTAATGCCTGTTTCCTGTTTATACTACTTGTCATTTACATGATACCTTTTAACACATGTATATCACCTGACAACTGATTTGTTATCATCTAGCACTTGACATGTTACCACTTGGCAAGACCCTTGTTATGACATGACTTGCCACCAGACTACTATCAACCTCTTGACATGATTGATTACCTGCCTCCTGTTATACCTGTTATGTTAATACTTGACTTGTGATTATCACAATTATGGGAATCCTGCCTTGTTATCCTGAATGGAACTAAGTGCCACACAGCACAAAGTGCCACACCACTCGGTGGGGCCACCTCTTGAATCTGTGGGGGCCACCTCTAGAATCCATCCCCTCAGAACAAAGTGCCACACAGCACAAAGTGCCACACCATCCACGGTGGGGGCCACCTCTTGAATCTGTGGGGGCCACCTCTTGAATCTGTAGGGCTATTCCTGTTATGTCCAGTTATTCCCGTAATCTGATAATCGTGATAAGCCATAAAAAGGACCACTTGCACGGGGAATGGGAGGAAGTGATGGATGCCGGAATGATATCTTGCTTATAGTAAAGGAATATAAAAATCATGGTGGTACGTGTTAGTGGGACTTTGGGCCCACAGGAGATTCGTGTTAGGGGACTTTGGGCCTCCAAGCTGGTCCCAGGTGTATGGGAACTACTATAAGAAGCTCTATCAGTTCTCCATCTGCTTCCGTTAACAACCCTCGGCTTGCTTATATATGGATGTATGTGTGTTGGACTGTACACCAGGACACATACCGAGATATATGGGTCAGACGAGTAATAATAATAATAAAAGACTCCTATGATGCCCGTTATGATCCCTGTTATGCCCGTTATGATTCCTGTTATGATACCTGTTATGACTCCTGTTCTGATTCCTGTTATGACCACTTTGTAACTCGGGTTGTATGTGCTTGGATCACGATGATATGAGATAAAGGTATATAGATGAGGGTTTCCTTGTTTGGATTATTCCTTCGATGTACTAGTCTCATGGAGCCGTGACCTAAGCTTATACAATCTGTTTTGCTCGTAATCGGGTTTTATATCGGATTTCCTGTTTTATGATGATTATGTTATACCTGTTCACACCTGCCATGCCTGAATGCACACTTGTGCTCGTTCTTGTTCGCCACTTGGCTTTTGCTTCACCACTCGCCTGGGGAGTATCATTTGACTCCCCTGGATTCTCATGTCCAGGTTTTGGAGTTTGGAGCGTGTGGATTCTCCCAGTTGCTGATCAGAGTGGCGTAGCGGTAGCGTGGATCTCCAGCAGACTGTTCAGAGCCACATCCTTCCAGGCCCCCTGTGTGCCTCCCGAGTTTTCCCTTAGTAAACTCGTGAGCGCCATTTATACTGTTCACTCTTGTGCATCCCTTGTATTCCCGCAATTGCACCATTCTGATGATGTAATATTATTGTAATATCGGATCACCTCTGGTGATAACTTTGTAATTGTACTCATGTGTTGGAATGTATAATGCACCACTTGCTTCCGTACTCTGATTCTTGCCTGTACTGATGCTTAGCGTATATACGTGAAGGTACTTCTGACTTGCGTATATACGTTGCAGTAATGTCTCCGTATCCGCCAGGATCGGGGCGTTACAGGTTGGTATCAGAGCCAGGTTTTAGACAGGTGTCAGGCATGAAGTAATGTCACAGATACTTCCCGCTCCACCACTAAGAAGGAACCCAGAAACCCGTTGATCGAAGAGCTCCATTTCCACCCCAGCAGTATGATCAAGTACAGAGAGGAGCAAGACCCAGAGCAGATTATGGCAGAGGCCAAGTTCACAACATGGCGGCAGAGGTATCAGACGAAGCAGCAGCGGAGTATGAAGCTCAGTATCTGGAGCAGGAACCTTGAGGAAGTCACTGTGACAGCACCCCCTGACCTTTTGTATTGAGTTGGTAATCCTTCGTGGATATTCCTCCTTATCCCTGTTCTCATTGTCCATCCTGGTCCTTCCTGTGTTCATCTTAACCCTGTTTTGGTTTTATGAAGCCTTTATTCCAACCTTTGTCCTCCTTGTGTTCAATTTGCCCCTTATCGAAATTGCGAGGACGCAATTTTTTGTAAGGTGGATGGATTGTAACACCCGCTCCTGGAATACGTACTTAGTTGCGTATTCAGATTTCTCGATTGTATTTTTCGATTTGCTCTTGTATTTATTCTGTATTATGAATTCTTTATACGATTGTTCGTCTTGGATTTGGATTCGTGGATTCGGAGTCAACCTTAGTTTGAACCGAAGGCCCGATCCCAGAGTATTGCTCGGCTTGGACATTCTGGTATCCGATTTGACCGATTTTAGTTTTAAATATCGTTTTCTAATATTCTAGATTTATATGATTTTCTGGAATTTCTGGAATTAAGTTGAAAATCTTCAAACCGGTATCGGCCAGTTTCGTTGACCGATTCCCGGATTTTTAATTTATAAACGGTTGGAATTTCTAAATGTGCCTTTAGACATTATTTCTCAAAATCATATTTTCTATCTGAATACATTTTCTGGGATTTTCCTGAATTTATTGAAAACCCGGCCAATCCGGTGTATACCGAGATTGACGGTTGACTTTCTGGATTTTTATCTTGAAAATGAGATTGAATTTCTGAAAACCGATTTCACCAAAAATCATTTTATAATATTTATGATTTTTGAGGATTTTTGGGAGACTTTCCGGATTACTTTATTTGGGCTTTTCCGGTATTTTCCCAGATACCGAGGAGATTGTCCCATATATTCCACTTTGTCTTTTTCTATTTTCTCTCTCCTTCCTCAAACGCGGATCTCACCTACCTGGGATTCCGCATTTATGTGAAGATCCTCCCCATTCCGCATTTAATGCACTTCAGATCAAATCCCATCAATTATCATGACTTTCTCTCTCCTCTGTTGAAAACGCAGCATGCTAGTCGACTACCCCTTGCGTCTAGTCGACTAACCCTTTTCTGAAACGCGGTTCTCTGAAACGCAGCTTTCCCAAACGCAGCCTAGCTAGTCGACTTGTCTCTTTGTTATAGTCGACTAACTCCTTGCTTAGTCGACTACCCATGAATCCCTAGTCGACTATCTTTAGCTAACTGCAGTGATTGATCACTTCCTTGAATGTGGACTTTATCCTCGGGACTTGTATTATTTGTTATGATATTTTCATGACTTGTCACCTGCCTAATATCACCATCCTGTCATGCTATCACTCAACACCCAGCATGATCTACTTGACTTGTGATTATCATGTTTACGGGAATCTTGCTTGTTATTGTGTATGGAACTAAGTGCCACACAGAGCAAAGTGCCACACCACTCGGTGGGGGCCACCTCTTGAATCTGTGGGGGCCACCTCTAGAATCCATCCCCTCAGAACAAAGTGCCACATGGAACAAAGTGCCACCACCATACTCGGTGGGGGGCCACCTCTTGAATCTGTGGGGGCACCTCTTGAATCTGTAGGGCTATCCTGTTATGACCTGTTATTCCCGTATTTGATAATATTGATAAGCTACAACTTGCACGGGGAATGGGAGGAAGTGATGGATGCCGGAATGATATCTTGCTTATAGTAAAGGAATATAAAAATCATGGCGGTACGTGTTAGTGGGACTTTGGGCCCACAGGAGATTCGTGTTAGGGGGACTTAGGGCCTCCAAACTGGTCACAGGTGTATGGGAACTACTATAAGAAGCGCTATCAGTTCTCCATCTGCTTCCGTTAACAACCCTCGCCTTGTTATATATGGATGTTTGTGTGTTGGGGTGTACACCCGGACACATACCCAGATATATGGGTCAGACGAGTAATAATAAGTGCCTGTTATGATTCCTGATATGACTATTGTTATGATTCCTGATATGACTCTTGTTATGATTCCTGATATGACTCTGTTATGATTCCTGATATGACTCTTGTTATGATTCCCGTTATGATACCTGTATTGGACTCTGTTATGATGCCTGTTATGATTCTTGTTATGACTCCCGTTATGTACTCCTGTCATGTCTGTTATGTACTTCTGTTATGACCACTTTGTGACTTGTGATTGTATGTGCTTGGATTACGATGATATGAGATAAAGGTATATAAATGAGGGTTTCCTTGTTTGGATTATTCCTTCGACGTACTAGTCTCATGGAAGCGTGACCTAAGCTTGTGCAATCGGTTTTGCTCGTAATCGGATTTCCTGTTTTATGATGATTATGATATACTTGTTCATGCCTGCTAACTTGTGTTCTAACCCCTGTTTTCTGAACTTGATATCCTTTGTACTTGATATCAATTGTTGTATTCACACTTGTGCTTATCCTGGCTCGCCACCTGGCTTTTGTATCACACTCGCCTGGGGAGTTTCATCTGACTCCCCTGGATTCTCATGTCCAGGTTTGGAGCTTGGAGCGTGTGTGGATTCTCCTCGTTGCTGATCAGAGTAGCGCAGCGGTAGCGTGGATCTCCAGCATACCGTCCAGAGCTCCATCCTTCCAGGCCCCCTGTGTACCTCTCGAGTTTCCTTATAGTGAACTCGTGAGTGCCTTTCATTGTTTACTCCTGTATGCTCCTTGTATTCTCGCATTTGCGCCTATCAGGTGATGTAATATTATTGTAATATCGGATCACCTCTGGTGATAACTCTGTAATTGTACTCATGTGTTGGAATGTATAATGCACCACTGCTTTCGTACTTGATTCT